>BMAO01039684.1:0-53095 GCA_019973975.1 Trichonephila clavata
CAATTTAGTGCTTCTTCAAATGCACTCTTCCTAATAATTTGTTTCTTTGTAATTGTACGTGATTTTAAATCCGTCTTTGTTTCAGACCAAATTATGATACTTGGCAACCATTTTGGTGACTAGTTTTGGCTACTTGACAGTTATATGAATGCTTCTGAAAATGTCTGGACAAATGTATAACATCATGATCGATGGTGTAATTGTATTTTTTTTCGAGAAAGCGATGGAAGGTAGGGAGAGGACCCATACGCAGAACATTGTTTGCGATCCTCTTTAGTTAAGGTGTGTGTGTGTGGTGTGTGTGTGCGTGCGTGCGTGTGTGTGTGTGTGCGAATAGTTCATGACACAAATTTATTAAGTATACCTTATGTATAAATTTATTTATTACAGTATCACGAAAATATTTTTTTTTTAAAAACAGATAGAAGAATTTACTATATTTGTGTAAAATGTTCGTTCATGTATGCAATTGAGGTCTAGTATTTTCAGAAATATAAAAATTACTTTTGGTTGTGTTGTGGTTAGGTTAATTATTGAGGTGGAAGAATTGGGGCAGCTTCCACAAGTGGATGTCCAAATATAAATAGTTTTAGTTAAAATGGATCTTAACAAGCACTCTTAGCAACATAGACGGATTCAAATGCTTAAACTCGGATACGGAGTTTAAATTCTTCTTCAGAAATTCATGAGCATCCTTTACAATCCGATTATACAGATTGTCAAGACTGTTGACAAGATTTTAGTAGTCAGCTCCTTCATGATACTATTTATTTTTTGTCATAAATACTACTTATTAAATGCCATAATAAGGTCAAGGAACTATCATTTGAAATATATTAAAATCATTATAAGAATTTAATCGATTATAATAGTTAGGGTTGTCAAAACAATCTTCCAAACATCCATTTTAAAAAATCGCAATTATTTGGAGCCAGCATATTAATTATTTAGCATTCTTAAATAACACGATAAAGATATCCTCCCAGAATATACAGAATAATTTTAAACAATTCGCATTGTAACAAGTAAATAATAGTTTTTTCTACACTCATGTCCATTAATTAATAATATTGCGAGTTCAGGCAAAGAAAGAGTCAAACGCAAGACAAATTTATCTTGCTTTTAAAGTCATTTTTATTAAACAAAAGGTAAAGAGCAAAAAAAATGTGCTATATGTTTGATATCATTAATAAAAAATTGTGACTTTTGCTCCCTGGAGCAAATTACCAATAAACTGATTTACAAAAACCAATATTACATGCTTAATGTGATCGTTAATAAATAGTATGTCTCCCAGACGATGCTATACAGTCCTTACAACTCCTAGACAGAATTCAGCATTGAATTATCATTTTGATCTTGATAAATGTAACACCACGCGTCAAGCAGTGCTCTCCAAAGTTCCGGTAGACATGCAGGAGACGGCAGACGGGCTGCAACTCGTCAGCCAAGCAGGCCCAACTCATGCTCTACTGGATTCAAGCGGTGACAGAATGCCAGCAAGTCCATACGAGTGATATTCCCTGATTTGTGTGATTATTTTACGATGTTTCCACGGTAATGTAGGATATTTTCAGCCATAAACACAAACTCTGCGCCTATGGCACACCAAAACAAACGTTTATACTGCTCCAGTATGACGTCCAGATATATTGGGCATATCTTGGTCAGTGCTGGAACCTAGAATAATATCCCTCAAACTAGCAATGCTCCACCTTAGAAATTGTGTCGTTTAATGAAATTATCTTGGTGGTATCAAGTACATTGCTCTCTCCATATGAATGTCCGGAGATAATCAGACTGAAAACTAAGCTTGCAGTCATTGGAACACGTCACAAGCCCAATGTTGAGTCCATAATGAATATTCTCTGCTACAGGCTAAGCGCAGCTGACAGTGAGTTGCAGTAAGTGGAACACATCTGACAGGTCTTTCGAACATATAGACAAATATGTCCTAAGTGTTTGTACATAGTCTGCTTTGAAACTGTTGTACCAGTGGCTGAAGATAGTTGACGAGACAGATCTAATGCTTTGATTTGTTTCTTTTGACAATAACTGCCAAATGCCAGTCCTCATTTGGCGTAGTAACGTCTACTCAGATTATCATCATCTTGGAATCTTTTCTAAATCATTGATATGACACTCGTGGCAATTCCAAGTTCCTCAGATACTTCTAGATGGGTACGCCCATATTCTAGACAGCCACAGATTCTACCACGTAAAAAATCATCAAAATAAGTTTTTTGTGCCATAAAATTATGCGGTTAATGTATATTTAATGTTTAGGTTTTATAAAGCACTTACGAAAAATTTTATTTCCTTTCCAGTATTCCTTATATATCACCCTCTTATAATATGGTCATTGTGAAGCACTATCAGTGTCATTTGGTGGCTTTCTGCAATTTTATGATTCTTGAAGATATGTTTAGTCATTTTTAAGGATGACATATATATTTTAAATCTCGATTTTCGCGTGACTCTGAATTAATCTTAATTTATGGACATGGGTGTACTTTAATCTTTAGTACTCAAACGAAAAATTGGTGCTTCTGTGATTTCTTTATTTATAAATTTTTTTTCAAATTTAGAAAAATTATAAAATTATCAAAATTTCTTTTTACATATTAATTGCTTTAGATCATTTATTTAGTATTGAAATATCCGAGATGTGTTCAGATTTAATCATAAGGCTTGACTTTTTATTTGTAATAATGCCCGTCTAAACGTTTTTCGATACTGCTAATTATTTTTGTGAACACATAGTTAACCTTTTGAAATAGATGGTATTTTATAATTGCCTAGTATCGAAAAAAAATTATTCATGCTTGAAACATTCGTATTTTCTTTCCTAAATAGTACATTTTCTGAAGGGGTTTGAAACATATGATGTTATTATAATTAACTCTTTTAGAAATGCTAAGTACTTAAAATATTCATATTAATAAATCCTTTTTCGCAATATGAATTCGATTTTGTTATTTTTCGAGTATTATCTTTTGAAGCCGCCATAATATATTTTCCCTTTTTAGGGTATTTTCGAGTTGAAGCCCAATGGCCTAGTGGTAATGTATTTTGCCTCCACACCACAGTCTCGGGGGTCTTGCTTCAGGCCTTGCAAGAACCACCCAGCTTTTCATCCATTCGGGGGGTCGATAAATGAGTACAAGCTTGCTTGGTGTCTAAATATACTGGGGGGTTTCGTATCAGACTGTTAACTTGATTGGTACATCTGCTAACGCGCCTCAGCACCCAAGGTCACATATACTGCAATGGGCACAATAGACCTTGGAACTCACTAGCTGTTGCGCCATTAAGTTTAATTTTAGTTTATGAGTTTTTTTTTTTTTTTTTTTGCAGTTTAAGATGATACAAGTTGACTATGTAAGCATTTTTTCTTCCTATGTGACGTAGAAAAAGAATAATTACATGAAGTTGATAGGCAATGACATGCAATTTAAAAAAAAAAATATTTGCGCTATATTTTTATGCTTCGAAATCGAAAATCACAATATCTGATTTAAAGAACAAAAGTACTCCAGAAAAACTATGTTTAAATATAATTGATTTATCACACTTTAGAACGTTTTGCAACATATATTTAGCATTACAGAAAATAAATACCTATCTTATTTCATAATACATATTTAAAATTTCATAGTATTGTGGTTTTGCATAATTAAAATAAAGAATGAACTTTCCATTTTAAGGAATCTAAAAAAGAGACATCAGCTTTGAGAACAATCAAGTATTTTTTTTTATATAAACACTATTTTCCATTATACAAAGCATGTCGAATTTGCATTTAGAATGAATAGTTAATTGAAATTTTTATCTTTCATTTAGAAAGTCCATTGTAATTCGAAGAAAGAACTAAATTAACAGGAAAAATTTAATTAAATCTTATTTTTATATGCTTATTGATTCCTCAGATGAATTAAAGTTAAAAAGAAAGAGTAAATGAATAAATGTTTTCTTTTTCTGCTGTGCCGTTTATTGAATTATTTCAGAAGTTGGTAAAATATATAGTCTTTAAGTTATCCTCAACCCCATAAAATAGTAAATACACTTATGTATCAAAATAAGAAATATATATATTAACCATAATTTTGAGCCCCTAAAATATTGAAAAACATTTTATTATAGTTTCTTTTTTATTAATAATGCGTTGCTTATTTTTTTTCTTCAGATTAAAAAAATGTGTAGAATTTTGAAATTTAATTTGAAATGTTTAAAATAATGTTTAATTAACATAAAGGAAAATCTAAGAAAATATTTTTCATAAAAATAATTTAAAATAAAACACTTAATACTGTAAATATTCCCACAACCTGTAAAATTCATAAGCTTTGTTATTCTTCATCGTGTATTTTGTTTATAACGATAAGTGTTGTAAAGCTAAAAAAAGTATTTGTAAGATTGTTATTAACGTTTATATATATGTTTTCAATTCAAAGTTTCTGGGCATGTGCCCGTTTCCTGTATTCAAAAACATTCCATTAAAAATATAAAATGGTTTAAACTCTTTTTCTTTTAAAAACCATTCTAAAACCTTATCGTAATTATAACTTTTTAATGTGCTATCATGTGCATATCTTGTTTTATTATATTTGTAAAACATTTTTAACACGCTTTTATTAGTTTCACTTGCATGTAACAGAATCTTTGAGCTCGATTTTTACCCACTGTAAAAGGTGGGATTAATTCAAAAATTCGCACACTTGCCAAGGACTGATGGCAATAGAAAAATATCATAATTTTGTTCCATTGTCCCTATCAGGATCGTCAGGAATAACGATTTGGTGACAATTCCATATTCCACTTCCAGATTTGGTGACTTATTGCATATAACTTTATCAAATTTGGCGACTAATTTCATAAATCATTTTCAGATTTGGCGATTAATTTCACACATCATTTCTAGATTAGGCGACTAAAAGAATAAAGTGTAACCCTAAAAGAGAGTTTTTTTTATTTAAAGTTAATTATATGCAAATATAAAATGCACTTGTTGATAATAGAAATAAAACAAACAAACAAAATTGTTCTGTATGTGAGAAAGTGGAGGGTGAGTATGTGTTAGCAGTTTCTTATCACAATATAAACATTTTTGAAAAAGAAAATAAAAAAAGGCTCATGCATGTGAAACTTATTCTTCTCAACACACTTTTATTAGTTTGACCTGTTCTATAGAGACGGAATGTAATATAACGGTACGGGACTCCTCCACAGCCTCGTAAACGGAGAGAAAAAATACACTTCAGACCCTTTAATTAATATCCATTGTAGAGCAAGACTGATTACAGCTTCAAATATCAAATTCAAGGATAAATTAAACACTGAATAAAAGATTAATTAAAAAAACAGGCTTTTATTGTAGATCGAGCTGAAAAATGAAAAATAAATTATAGTTTTAAAAAAAAAAAACTAAAATATACCCTTTTATACTGAATCGAACTAAAAAGTTAAAAATAAATAAATAATAATTATTAAATATATCAATCACTGTTCTATAAATATATCGTAAGAGTTTCTAACTTCTCTTCCGAAATGCTGAGTTAGTGTAAAAATGTAGAACAAAGCAACCCCCCACTCTTAACCCAATGACATTAATTTTCTGGCTTATCCTTTTAATTTTATATAAATATTTTTTTTTTTACTTTTTAGTTCAATTTAGTGTAAAAACTTGTTTTTTAGTTGTTTTTTTTAAATAGAATTTATTTTTTTAATATTAGTGACTAGTATATACAAATTTGTACAATTTCATCAGCTACAACATATATAAAACTATGTGGTTGTAAAATACGTATTTTTATTATAAAATCTTTACCATAATTTACAAAGTTTTTTTAAATTATTTTTATAAATTGTTTACTTACATTTATAGAATATGTTTTGACCTACTTTCAATATTTTACTTTACTATATAAAAAAAAATCTTGAATGATTTTCTGTGGCGTCTTTTAAGTATTAGTTAAATATTTACTATTTTAAAATTATTTCTCCTCTTATATGACACTTAAGAAACAACAATTTTAGAAAATACGAGTCTAAAAGGTAAATTATTCTAAAATTTTGCATTTTCACATTAAAAACAATCATTAAAAAACCTTAAAAAATTTTTAATTTAAAAAAATATTTTTTTAAAGTTATGGTTGAAGCATGTGATGATAAATCATACTTATAAAAATTGTTTATGAAATATATTTAATGCTAGGACTTAGATAAGACAGACTACTAAAAATGTGTGTGCCATGATTATAAGTTTTTTTTAATAACCTTTCATATTTATTTCTGTTCCATTTTGAACATCAAATAAGCTTATTAATATATATTTTTAAGATATCCATTAAAAAATTGTGTCTTCCTTAAAAAAGGCATATGTTTTACAATTCAGGAATAAGAAAAGAAAAATTTATGTCTTTCACTTACACAAGACTTAGTTCCATTTTTGTTTTTTATTTTAAAACAATATTTCTATGTCAAAAGTAAATGTACCAATCATAGCATCCATCAGCCATAGAGAAAAAAGGGCGAAAAAGCATCAAACCAGAGTATTCGGAGTTTTCAAAATAACATGTGTTTTTGCCTTTAAAATGTTAGAAGAATGACATTTCTTTATACTTTATTCTGCTCAGGAACATTATCAGCCTTAAAAGATTCCAAAATCGCTTACTTCACGCACCAAAGTGATTTCGAACTTTTGAAAGCAGTTGCTCTGTTTTTGTTTTTGTTTCAGGTTCTCCTTACGCTCCGATCTATTCGAGCGTTATTCTAAGACTGCAGGAAGACGGTATCTTGCATGCCCTGAAAGAAAGATGGTGGACCCCTGAAGGTGAACGCTGTCCACCGGAAGAGAAAAAAGTGGGAAAAATCACGAATGAACTCAGTCTCGTTAATGTTGGTGGAATTTTTTTGGTACTATTGGCTGGAACGGGAAGTGCTTGTGTTTTGGTCGTTATCGAGTTTATTACGAAAAGCAGACATCGGAGAGTAAGTTTTCCACAGTGTTTGTATAAAAACTGTTTGAACTGAATTCTTTTATGTAACTAATTATACGTATTTTTTTTTATTTTTGAGATATTGTAGTCGGGAAAACAGAAATACCATATTTGAAAAACGAGGATATAATTAATTTAAATCATTTAAAGAGAGTGATTTTGGTTAAAAATTCCGCTACTATTGTCTAACGACAAAAGACGCACAGTTTACGAGAATGCCGATACCAATTCTGTATCGCTATCGAGAAAAATATATCCGCATGTTCGAAAAAGGATAAATAGTAGTTATTTTGAGAAATTACGTATGTGATTTTAGGAAAAAATTTCGATCGCGCTCAGTAAGACACGCCTAAGCTATTAAGGTACACTTTTTTTGAACTGCAGATAAGTAAGTCCTAAGTTAAAATTATAATTCATTTAATGAGGCACGTTTTATGTAATTAATAGTTAATATAGGTTAGCAGGAATTATCTCTCTGCAGATTATTGAAATGTTTAAAATTGATTTGCTATGTTATCCTTGATTGAATTTGCTTATAATAAATAAAAGAAATAAAGCATACCAGTTAAAATAATCTTATTTATATTTGTTGAGGTATATTAGTTTATTAATCCATCCATAGTAAACTGAAAGCTATCTACGAGTTAAACAGATTGTAATAAATTGTGTAATATAATTACGAGAGAAAGTTATAATACGAATCAAGTTATTATGCAAGTCAAAGTTATAATCGTACAAAGTTATAATACAAATAAATTTTCACAAAACATTTATCTTCTTCTTTTAGAGTGGGCAATATTAAATAATATGTTAATTCATCTTTTTTTCGAGATATTTTTCTATTCAACTGAAAAAACAATATTTTATTCCATTAAACAAGCGTAAATAGTATATAAATTATTCATAAACATTTTAGAAATTTCCTGATTAAACGCTATTTACGTCATATACACCCATTGGCATAAAAATTTGAGCACCAAGAAATAATTGTGGGATCATAACGAAATTCGGAATAAAGGTACATTTCGAATAGGTAGGCAAATTATTAAAAATGCAGCTAGAGGGCAGTGAACTTGATTTTCCGTTGAGTATAAAACAGATAAGCAGAATTGTTTGAGTGTAATAAATATTTTGCAAAGGAAACGCTGAGGTAGACATGCATTTACGCCGCCATCGAAGACAATATGAGCAGCTATCAGTTCCAGAGGGAGAGGTATCATCGGGATGATGAAACCTGGATGGTCAAATTGACGAGTAGCTCGCCACCTAAGCCGTTCTGACTTTACTGTTCTGAGGTTTCGGGACCAGTGGGACGAAATGATGTCGTTTACATGGTGACCAGGCTCTGGACGCATTCGACCGACCAGTTGTCGTGAAAACTTTCCCATCATACGGCATGCAAGAGTAGAGCCCACTGCCGCTGATCAAACACAGACAGCACCTTCACGACATGACCCTGTGTCTACCAGAACCCTCGCAAGGCGTCTTTGCTGAAAGACATTAGCTGTCAGTGAACACATTACGTGTACTGCTAATGGCACCTACTCACCGACTCCTCCATTTAGAGTGGTTTCGTGCTCGAAGGGATAGGGATGCAACGGAATGGAGTCATGACGTCTTCAGCCCCGAAACTAGATTCAATTTAAGCAATGATGACAATAGTGTCCGTGTATGGAGGCCCCATGGTGAAAGCCTCAATCCTGCCTTCGCTTCACAGCGACACACTGCTCCCTCAATTGATGCAATGCTATGGAGTGGCATTGATACAATACGGTAACTCCTAGTATTGATCCATGACACAATGTAACTCAAGCGGTACATGGATGAAATCCTTCAGCTATATGAGTTTCCACTCATGACAATGCTCCCAGGAGTCATTTTTAACAAGATAATGCTCGGTCACAAATAGAAAAAAATGTCACAAGACTGCCTCAACCACATTACCAAGCGTTCCTGACCTACTTAACCCCCAGACTTGTCACCAATCGAGCATTTCCGGGATCATTTGGGATGGCTAATTGGACAGAGAACAATATGTCTCAGGACATAATACAGAAATCTTTTGCATCAATGACCGCTGGCATGCATCGAGCGTTTGCGCTAGAAGAGGCCCAACAAAATACTAAAACTTCCGTTCTCTCATATGTACATTTTTGAAATAAATTATTCGATTCTTTGATTTTGTAATCACTCACTTATATCAAAGTAGTACTTAAATATGTAAAATTTCGCTTCATTTAGACGACTTATTCTTAGCGAGAAAAGTTTTAGGTCAATGAGTGTATATTTGCAAACATTATTAATTATACATTCATGCATTCCCAAGTAAATCTTGTAGAAGATTAAAAATGCAATTTCTTAACATTATATTTATACGTTTCAGTTTTTATTTTCCCTTATCCATTGTACATTTTTTATAGAAAAGACGGCGGAGGTAGTGAAAGAAAAGTGACAACTGGAGAATTGTGTAAGTAAACACTTAATAAATAGTAAAATGTTTAAAAATATGACCTATTTATTACAATTGTAATGAGAACGAGACATGATATTTATTTATACTTAAAATAAATGGTCTAAAATGTAAGTGAGTGTAAATATGTATTGCAAAGTATACGAATTCATTTGTTTGAGTAAAAAATAATTATGTGAAAAGGAAATTGACTATGCAAACGAAAAGAAAAAGTTCTGAATATTATGAAACGTTAAGATAATACAGAGAACCTAATGCGAATTATCCTTTCTAAAATTTTCAGTAATTTAGATTTAAGCATGCATATTTCTGAGCTGGAGGTTGTTAAAAATCTGGAATGCACAATAATCAGTTTAAAAAAATTGAAATCAATGGTTTGCACACACACATATCTTCCATCTTAATTATTTTTTTATTTAAGACAATGTGTTTTTGCTTTTACATTATTTCTTTTTTTATGTAAGATTTTCACTTTTGTACAAAATCCGTAATCGATTTTTTTATTATTTCGAAGAAATTATAGTTACTATATTTAACCATACTGACATATTTATAAGTTATTTTTAAGTATTTGTCATGCATTTAATTTATTCTTTTATTCCTTAAATAAGATGAAAGAAAGTTTACAATATTTTTTTTCATGGAAAACGAGATGCTTGAACTGTTATTTAATTTAGAAATTAAAAATGACATATCTTTCAAAATACAAGGAATTTAAAATAAAATGAATAAGTTCTTGGTTGTTGACTTAACAAAATAAAGGGTGAGATGAAATTTATTTTCCTACTCCCCCTCGTACATAAAAATACAATCTTCAAAACTTTTCTCTAGCAATATTTTTTTTCCAGTAGATTAAACGTATATTTTACCACATACACAAATACAGATAATAAATAAAATTATTTAAAATAATTACGCATAGTACGAAATAGTATGATCCTTCGCTCGTCCTACTTAGCTATAAGACTACAATATCGCATCTACTTAATTTAAAGAAAAAAAATTCTTGTTTAAAAAAAAATAGTTATAACAATTTACAAATTTTTTTTGCATTAGTCTGAATCATTGACTTCGAGTTGTGCGAAGAGTCAGTCATGACGTTTTAAAATAAAATTTAAAAAAAAAAAAACAAAAAAAAAACATCTAACCCGGGAGTGGTTGCGTTAGGCACAAAGTCACCTCAGGCTCACAGAATCTGTTATTTTGAAAAAAATACTGTTTAGTTGTTTACCAAGACCTTGGCAGTATCCTTCTATATGCAACCTATAAGGTATCTGTGACATATTTCATCTGTTGTAGTGTATGGCAAACATTTATCGTTTTTTTTTTACAATCTTAAGGTATATAAAGACACTGAGTTCCCCATTCCACCACTTTTGCACCAACTTACAGGCTACATTTCAAAAAACAGGTTATGAACTGGCTGTATTTCCCCCCTAAGAACGACTTACTGATTTTGTTTGCTGCGCTATCCCACTAATTATGATTTATAAATAACATGAACAGAATATATATATATATATATAGATTTAGTCTTAAGAGAAAACTAAAATTAATTTCAATGGTTCTCTGTACAAACAAACAAAGTGTTTGCCTCAAGGTGGTGCTAGCAATAGTTTGGCTGATTTATATTTAACATTTTACGAAAATAATTATATTATTAATAATGATTATTACATATTTAGATACATAGATGACATAATTATTTTTGGTAAAAATAATAATTTTAACCCCAATATTACGTTTTATCCGAATTACTTAAAGCTATTTAAAATTAATAGTAATCCAGAAAAAACTAATTACTTAGATGTATCATTGTGTATTAAGGACTATAAATTACATAGCAATATTTATGATAAAAGCGATGATTTTAATTTTAAAATTCTTAAAGTGCCTTACTGGAACTCCAACTTTTTATATCTGTATACAGAAATATTATTTTCAATTATATTTATCGTAATAACGTATTAGTTAGTGATAAATTTAATATATATATTTAATTTTAATAAATTTATTAAACATAGCATGGAATACGGATACCCTCATAAATTTATAAAAAATTACCTACCAGTTAAATAAATATATGTTATTAGTTGTACAGTTTATCAATAGATGGCGCCTCAAGCTAAGTAAATGAACAATATCATAATTCATTTAAAATTAATTGTATATGTCTTAGTAGTACTTTTATTTTCTATAAATTTTTAAACAAAATATAGAATTTTAAATATGTATATATATATATATATATATATATATATATATATATATATATATATATAGTATTAATGTTATTTTATCAAATCTTAATGATTTTATGCGTTACTGTTATTGTCCAATGCCGGGGAATATGTTTTGTAATTCTCCCTTAGTAAGTCTTTATCTAATAGTTTTAACTTCGATTTAAAAATATTTTCGTAATTATTACAGGCTATAATATTATCGTTTTATATTAATAGAATATGGTTTTATTCATAATAATAGTTAAACTTCTCTAAAAAAGTCTTGCTTTCCCTATGGCCCAGAGTATGGGCAAATTCAGGTGAAGTTTGGTTGGCAGAAAAACATTGTTTAAACCTGCAATCCCGGTTCCTAAGGCCAGGAATTTGCTCTAGTATTTCTGTAGCTAAATCTATTCTATCATGACTATAGTTATCTTAGGTATATAACTATGGTTTGTATATTTTTGTAATATATATATATATATATATATATATATATATTTAATTGTTTTAAACTTTTTAAAACTTCTTAAATGTGTTTAAATTCACAATATCTTGGCTTCTGTTTGAGTCTCGGACTTGAGATTTGAACCAACTGTTCCACTCGTCGAGACCCATCCGGACATTTACCCCATTCCCATTCTGTAGACATGGGGAGGGCTTAAGCACTAAAATATCATGCTCCCATGTTAATCCTATGGAGACTGGAGAAAATTTCATACCCCTAAGAAATTGAGCTTGGGACTTGATTTTTGGAGGTTCGCCATATTTTCGAATCAGCGGGAGCTTTACGTGGAAGTGGCCCCATCCGATTCTCCCCCACTACATGGCTTCCCTAATAATAACTCGAGTCCTGTGTTACCTTGGTCGACCGCACCGGCTGGATTCGATTGTTCTCCCCATGGGCACCCTAGATATTTTTTTCTTCGGGACAATAGCCCCATTTTTTCACCCATACTTAGCATTTTAAAATGGTTTTTATTTTTTTTAATTTCTGCATATCTCCGTCAATTTCTAAACTTCATTAATGAAACTGGACCATAGGTTATCATCCTTGAGCTTTTTCATCTGTTACAATTTGTGTGTATATAGTAGGACTAGGTGGACGTTATCACTAAAATTAGAATCTCCATGTTATTCCTATGGGGTACTATCTTTTGACGTCACGATATCCGTCACTTTGGGATCACCTACTACTATGTGTAACGTTGGGATGTACGTGACCATTTACGTCACAATTGCTTCCACCTCCCAGTGGAAGTTAGTTCGTTTTCCTTTCCAAAGCTAGCACCTCCCCATTTGTAACTACAGAATCCGAACCGGTTCGAATGGATTCCTCTTATGTTTCCCCACAACCAGGCTGAGTTTCGAGTTGGTGGGTGACCTACTTCTATTTTATTTATTTGTTCTATTTTTTTAATTATTTTAAAATTACCACAACTCGGGGGCTTTTTAGGTGGATGTCATAATTTTCTCGCTAACGCTTCGTCCAACCGAGACATTCAATATGAGGTCTCATGTGTCATATTCGGTCCACCTCATCTCCAGATACAGTCTGCCCAAACCCCCCATGTTATTGGTTATGTTGTCCCTGTGCGAGGGTGTTTAAATTTATTTAACTCAGGATTATCTTGGTTTTGGCTGGTCTGGTTGACTCAAGGTTGGTATCGTTCTAGTCTGATCGTGACCGCCTTTCGTCCTTGGCCCAGCTTGCCCTGCTCAAGATTTTTGGAAAGATTTTTAATTTTTATATCAAACACAATACTTTTTTACAATTTATAAAGTGCCTATAAGAAGTTGATTAAATTTAAATATTGTTTCAGGGTATATTTTTCAATTAATGGGATGGGTTTCCTCCCAAATGCCTTTTAGTTCGTAGGGTTCCTCAATTCAAACTGTGTTTCATGGAACACCGGAGTTCCACAAGTAATAATAAAAAAAAATTGAAAAGAAACTTATCAATATGTATGCAAAATTGATCAACATTCTCTATGAAATTTGTATAATTACAAGTATCTAAAGCGCATCTTATTCATTAAAACTGAAAATTTTATTTATATATAATAACTTTATTTCGCAAAACTTTAAAACTTTTCTTGTAATATAACAGAATAATATTAAAATACACTTTTTATATTTGTATATATATACTCCCTACTAGATTGTGAATATTCTATTTTTTTTTTTACTACCTAGGGTTCCATGAGATAATTTTATATTCGTCACACAATGTCTAGAAAAACTAAATAGTTTTCTAATGGAAAATGCACTTTTTCTCCCCATTTTTGGAAAAAAAACACGTAAAACGAAGGAGAGGAAACCACTTATCGGTATATCAACAAATTCGATGTTAAAATCTAAATTTAAACAAGAATAGCTCCTAAATTCTTTATTACAAACTCTCTCATGCAACATACACAGTACATGTCACGCAGCTATAAATATTTTAATGCCCTTCAGAAAATTATGTTTAAGTGAAATATATTTTTCAATAATAATTTGTTTTTTTAATACAAAAACAAATTCAACTCAGTATACGTAATGCGATTGCATTCAATCTCAATATACCTATGACTTCAACATTTTGTGTGAAAAAAGATCATCGATTCATCGCATAATTATTATTAAATTATTTATGCTTGAATTGAAGAAAAATAATGAAATAAATAATAATTCATTCCGTCTATTGATGATGCATTTGTAAGATATTTAGACAATGTTTCTACAAGACTATTTGGATCATACTTGAGCTACCACAAGCATCTAGTAACTCACATGTCTACCGAACTCACACCAATGGACGTGAATTAAATAATAAATATCAATATGTATACGTGCAGGCTAAAAAATGTCCATTTTTGAATTAAGTAGAAATAATTTTATTATGATATTAAAATAAACTTTATTTAACTAGATAATGTGGTATAACAAAACCTTCAATGTAATAAATAATTTTTTTCTGTTATTAGTGTCGTTTTTTCTACAAACGTAGGATAACGTGAAGGATGAAATTTTTAGAAAGATTTTTATCTTGTTACGCCAAAGAAGTATAACGTCTTACGTGCGTACATAAGTACACACGCACTTTTTTTAAAACTTTTTATAACTAAACGGTCTTTATTTTCATGATGACTCTCGTATATTCTTTAAATCAATCAATTCAGTTATCAATCTTTGATGATAATGATACCTACTTTATAAACTGAACTATACTCAATAGCGCAGCAGCCAATGATGAACCAAGGTCAAAAGTGCACGTCTCCGTTTTTGTGACCCTGAGCACTGAGGTACACGAGGATATTTTCTGGTCAGGGGGTCAGTCTAATGTGAATGTCTTGGTTTTTAGTTCACAAGAAAGTTTGGTACTCAGCTATCGACCCACTGAAGGAATTAAAGGCTGAGTCGAAATTTCCCAGCCTGGATTTGTAAACCGGATTGGTGGCTTAGACTCGTAATACGCTACAACTTGCGTAATTTATAGTGGCTTAAAAAGCAAATAATAAGAAATGGAATAGCTATATTCCTAATTACGTGAATATGTGTGTACTAAAATTTGTGTATATTAATTAGCACATCTAATCAGAAATTTGAAAAAAAATCATAATTATAACCATTGTTTACTGATTCACTATATTTTATGATTGTATTGCATAAAATAATAAAGGTGGTTTTTTATTACATGCTCAAAGGTATAATTTGTATATTTTTTTAGAAATAAGATACCAGTTTACAGGTATCAATGAGCTCAAGAATTGGTTCCAGAACTGACCAGCTGGCACCGATCAAACCATAACCAAAGACAAAATGTCAAGTTACTTCCAAAGTTGATATATTTTTATCACAATATCGATGTCAAGAGAAAGTGGATGTTATAAGAGTTCCTTTGAGATATGAAGATGAACACTTTGCACATATTGACTAAGAAGTGTCGTAAATCATGATCACAGCATTGGATTTATGAAATAAATAAAATTCATCTTTTATCAAGGTTAAAGAGATATCTATTTCTAAACGTTTAGCAATTAAATGAATGTATATTCAGATGTATTAACTTACGTGTATGTTTAAAATAAATGTAATTTATATATGGATCAAATGCAGAGAACGTATCTACAAGAAACTGTTGTAGATGCATTTTCTATGTTAAATGTACCTATATGAATATATATGTATGTATTTGCAAGTCAAAGCATTCCATGCTGTCCCAATTCTAAACGTGAATTCCTTTTATTTTGTAAGAAGTAAACGATTACAAGAAAAGAAACTGCAACTTAAGTCTGAGAAATGAGCTGCATGTACATTAAATAGGGAATCATATTCATAATTATATTTTAAATAGTCCGATAGATAAAATCATTTTGATTAATTAAAAATATGCATTACCTTTATATCAGTAATATAATTTATTTTCTCCAGAATTGTGGTACGAACTAATAACAAAACACACAAATAGAAACAAAATAATAACTATATAAATGAATAGTTTTAAATTCAAGAGTAAAACACGGATTTAATAATGTTTAAAAATATTCCTAAATTTAACTGTGCTTTTCTCTACTCTATTCTCCCATATACGGTACTTGTTCAAAATATTATAAATCTTCTGACTAACGTTAATTCAGGTCAAGAAATAAGGGTTACAATTAACAAAAAAAAGTATGATGGAGGCCTACTAAAACAGTCTTTTTAATATCATCAAATACATAGTTTAGCAAATAATTTTCTTCTAATACCGACAAACTTAGAAAGCCATATAAAAGTTTAAAGAACTATCTCATTTTAAAATGTGGAACATGATTTTCTAATGTCTAAATTCATTATTTTTAAAAAATGTTCTTTTTTTTTTACTGAAGCATCATTGACAGCTAGATTATTTCTTTCTTTTCGAAGTGTCTCCACATTTTCAATGGTATTTGCTACTGATTGACTTATGGCCATAAAATATGTGTGTCAAATATTATCGAAATATATTCGATGCATAATTTGCTTAATTAATTATACGGATTATTTGGAGAATATTTTGTACTTTGAAATCTTGGTTGGATAAAATACTATTACATTTCAGACTTTAAATTCCAAAAGAAATTTGGAAATGTATGTCTTATGCATAAGAACTCTGTGTTTAACAATTTCAGTACAGTAAAATAATAGTTATAAATTTATAACCAATTTTTGTATATGTAATATTAAATTGATTTAACATTATATGTTTTTAGAAAGTTGTATGCACACATAACTTACAGAAATATAAACTTAATAATTTACATATAATTTGAAAGATAGAATACTGGTAGAATCTTCATCAAATCTCCAATTCGCGTTATTTGTATCCCGTTGTTGTTTTAATTATGAATGAAATTAATGCGAATGTGTGGACAAACAACCTATACACTGTCATCGTCAAAAAATATTCTTGAGTAGTTTTTTTTTCTTTTTTTTCTTTCCAAAATTTTTATTCCAGATATTTTCTAGAAACACATTTTGCCTTGTTATTTTGTGTGTATTATTTATTTCGATGGGTGTGGAAAGTGTGTGTCGATATACCCTGGCTGAAAAAATTCGTCTTATTTATTTCTAAATTTCGAATACTTGTTATGATTATTTAATGCTAATTTTGCCAAGGAAAAACAATTAGTTGTTCTCAATTAAATAAATGTTTTGATATCTTGCTAATTTAAATATTTTTTTAACTTTTTCATGATAATGATTTATTCTAATGCAAGTAAACAAGTTTCTGTTTTTTATTCGCATTCATTATTGGCATATTTCTTTATTTTTATTTTTAGTTTAAAAACGTTTGATTCAAATAAATCTTTTTTCCGTGAGTGAGTCTTATTTCAGTGAATAATAGACAATATTAAGTGCAAAATGCATTAATATTTTTTGTTATACATTTCCTTTATTTTTGAACTTTTAAAATATTTTTATTCTTTTTGAAATCGAAACAAGTTTTATTTATTTATTTATTTGAAATTCCGTGCTTATTTTAAGGCATACACAATTGCATTTCAAATACTCCATTAAATACATGAACTAATCAATACTTATTAAGATCCAACAGAAAATAAACTCGTCGTAATTGAACAAGATCATATCAAACGTCTGTGAATAGCTCCACTGGGTAGAAAATAAATTCAACCTGAGTAAAAAAAAATAATCTGAAAAAAAAACAAATTAATTAATGTTTTTTATGTTTGCTACGCACAGAAAAATAATGGATTTTATTTTTACATTTATATTATCTAAAGTATTAAAAGCAAAAAGTGAAAAGAAATACGGCAACTCTAAAATTATTTCGCCTTTCTGCATCTCGTTTTTGTGTGCCATTACATTTATTTCTATTTTTTTTCTTTTATCTCATGGGGATACATTTTTTCCCACTTAGTATATTAATTTGATTCAACCAATTGAATATTCTACTTACATTAGAAATCTAAAAATATATGTATGCATATTCACTCATTTTTAAGATTTTTAATGGAGGAAAATGTAATCGTAATCATTGATAAGGTTTTGAAAAACCAAATTTATTGTAGATTGCAGCAATACTGTGGACTAAGGTAGGCGTGTAACAAGTTATTGGCAAAATTCTTAAAATTGTGAACCATAAAAAAGTAGTGTAGACAAAATAAAACTAGATAATTTATTTGTTACATCAGTACCCAATTTTTGTAAAGTCTATTTGAATTTCAATTTTGCTAACATCATTAATGACAGATTTACCAAATGTGGATAAAATTTCCTATTACAGTTATTAGTTGAATATATTAAAATTACCATAGGTATTTCGTCAATGATAATAATACTGATTACTTGGGGTACAAAAATAAGAATTTTATGCTGTACACAAATGCAGTTTCTTTTCATTGTACGATTATAACGATTGCTTTCTCGTAAGGGAAAACAAAGTATTTTTAGCATATTGAAAAGAAAGAGAAAAGAAAATTTGTGACTGCAAATGCACTTTACTTTAAAAACATTTTTGGAGTCGTAGTTCTTATGTGACTTCCTATGTGTACCTCTAGCTCCTTTATATCACTATTGTATGTCTTACATGTGTCAAAAATTATATAAATATATACAGTGTAATCCCACCATGTGATACATGGCGTCAATATTTAATAAATATTTTTTTCTTCTAAATGTGCCTTCCAGCAGAAGGATTTGTATAAATATTAAACTTAATAAGCAAACTTAGTTGTTGCTGACATAAATGGAATTCATGTTAATCTAATGGGTTTCTTTACAAAAATTGGAAGTTGAAAATTATAAATTCAGGACAAATTCTTTGTAACATTATTATAATCAGCTCCAAGTAAATAATGATATGACTAAAAAAATAATCTATACAATATTTCAAGTTGCATGAAAATATTTTGAAAAATAGTCAAAAGATTCTCATTTATGTAAATTATTTTATTACTTATTTGAATCATTTTAGTAATCCGCATTTAAAATTACTCAGTTTTGAAGAATTTAAAAATTCTAGTAAGAATGCTCCAATTTTGTGCAATTTTGGTTAATGAACTCATAGTTGTTTATTCAGAGACATTTATAATTTCACGAATATGCTATCAAAGTTCTTAAAAAATTGTCTAAAAATAACTTAAAAAACTCCTATTTAAATCATTCTGCAAATTAATCAAAGAAATCGGGATAACAAATGAAAGTAATTAAAAAATCTACTATTGAACAAATCTTTACTGATTTAGGAGGTATTATTAATGTAATGTTTAATTTTAAAACAGTTCCTTGAAATATACGTAGGTTCTGTTTAAAATTTAAAAATAAATATTATCATTGAGCAGCAATACCCAAAAGCACAAATTTTGTTACAGAAAATGTTTTAATTTATTAATTTATTTTAATTGACAATTATTTTCGAATTGTTTTTTTTTCTATTTTAGGTAACATGTGACTAGTGACATAGTGACTGTTCTTAGAATTTTTATTAGTCCACTTGTACAAAGAAATTTACAATATAACGTTTAAGATTTATTTATTTACATGAGGTTAAAAATTAGTTTGATTGTTTAATGTATAAGAAGTGACAAGCTTAATTTAATTTTTAATGAAAATTATGAACTTTAATATACTTGAGTACAATTATCATATCTCCTCCACACACACATATTTATATATATATATTATATATTACAATAAATATAGATTTCCAAGATTCAACAAACAAACAGAAATACCAAATAATAATAATAAACAATACGTCAAGAGATCGGGTTAGACTTTTAAAGAATTACATTAATTTATTTCTGTATTTCAGTACACTTTTTTTAGTACAATATCTTCTTCAAAGTCTACTACATAATTATGGATCAAAACATATAAATTTCTTTCAATTGATAAAGAAATTATATAACGCATATTTAAATTTATTGAATTCTGGCGTAGACCTTTAATAAAAAGAAAAAAAAAGCAAGTGTAAATATTAGCAAAATATTTGCTTAGTATAATCATTTTTGTAAAAATTCTTTTACTTCGCAATTACAACCAATGAGTTATTTTATTTGATGTACGTATTTTGAATAAACAATTGAACAAAAATGTATTGATAAGATTCAATCTTCTAAGAATGTTAACTCTTTGAAACAATGTTTGTTATTTTTTTTTAAATTTTAAGGGCTCGTACGTTATGTTTGGAATTCTTAAAATTCTATATTACTCATAAAATAAAGCTATTAATTAAAATTGTTTCATGATTTTTTTTTTTATTTTATGAAAAAAAGTTATTAAAAATATTGATGTTGTGATATTGAAACGAATTCCTACTTAATTGTAAATCTTCATTGATAATTTATATTATACTTTAATTCTCCTACATGCCACAAATGAGTGATATGCCTTGTAAACGTATATGCACATATAAATCCTGTATATAAAAAGATATATCAAATATTATATGGAAGGAATATTCATTAATGTATATATATCATGATTTGGCAAAATTATTTGTTTTCTTAATCAGTTTTAATAACAGCGTATAGTATAAAAGCAAATGTTAATAAAAGTATTTCAAGCCTGTATCTATATGATGTTTGACATAACACAAAAAAGTGATTTTTTCTATTAAAAATAATTTTAATATCTAACATATTATTCTTTATATGTAATTTTACGTTTATTTCGCGTATATTTTTATCCATGTTATCATTTTGTTTTAAGATATTTAAATACTTTTCTCCAAAATGTGTTATAAATATATATTCTACAATACTTTAATTTTTTTCGTATCTTGTTCTATAATAATTTAAATATAATCATTTTTATAAATAATACAACAATTATATTAACTCAGTGTTTCTGTGTTTTTAGAGTAGTTTATGTTGAACTGCACTTAATAATGTCCTCCGATATAAACTTAATTTTTGAATTTTCTTCCATAATGACCACGTGAAGATATGCTGGCTGTACAAACGAGCAAATTACATTTTAATAAAATTATATAGATGTTTTTATAAGTAAAAAAAAAAAAAACTTTGTAAAAATATCTGTTAAGTGTGGTATCATATGTATAAATGTAACTAACAAAAATAAAGATGTTTTAACGTTGTCCTCTATTGTATTTCTTAACCAACATACTTTGTGCAAAATATGATTCCCCATAAAATAATATATATATATATACTAGCTGACCCGACGAACGTTGTTTTGTCAAATAAATTATTTCTAGTGAATATTTTGGTAGTCAAATAAAATTGACTAACTCATTGTAAGTGTGTGGGGATGAGGTATATGACTGAAAGAGGAATGATGCGCTGCAAACGATGATGGCTTATAAAAATAACAACGCACCAAACATTCCTTTTTTGAATTTTTTGTACATTTTTTATTTTAACTAATAAATTTCAAATTACATCTCTATCACAAATTATGACAGTTAAAAAAAACATTATCAGTCTCTTAGTGCAATGGAGTGTACGATATTCTTACTGAGTCCATCTTTAACCAACTTAAACAAACTAGATTTTTTCCCATGCTAGAACATGCCACGTGTGAAAAACACGGTGTGTCCAAATATAAGCCCCTAACATACATCATTTGGCCTTGAGACTTTTTGATATTCATTGCGAATGCCAATCTAATTTGAATATGTTTGATTTCGCGTAGCTGTATGGTCGGCAACCATGATTCCAGCAACGTCGTCAACAACAGGTACATTGAATCTATGAATGTGCTCTCCACAATTGGTGTTTTATCAGAATTGATGACAATAGCGTGATTGTCACTTTCTAATTTGTGAATGTGTGATTTGAAATATTTCAGCAATTCATTGTGCTCATTCAATAAAGAGTTCAGTTTATCGACAATGCGTCTTTCAAAAAGTGAATTGAGGTTATTGTAGCTACAACGTGCATCCACGCGATTAGCGAGTGCGCTTTTGGAGTGCTCACCACCCATAAAGTAAATTTGTAAAAATTTATGTGGTTCGTTTGGCATTGGCAGCAATGACCCCACTTTGCGATAAACTTGGCCTTTGATTTTGAATAATGAATTAAATTGTTGACCGTTTGCAGCATTATTTGTAACTATTTCTGTTGCTCCGAACGATATCATTTGGAAACATGAATTGAATGTTCGATTTGACTTCAGGAACAGGTTAGAATCGGGATCCGTACATATAAGTAAACCGTTCAATGGTTCAGGTGGTGCTTCAATTTCCGGTAGTTGCACTTTTCCTGACGTGCAACACATCCGGCTGGCTTATTTTTAAATTTAAGCGCATTACAATGTGGACATTCCTTATCCATAGCACCAATTTTCACATTCGAATGAGCGTAATATTTAACATTGGGCTCATACTCCGATGCTAGACGACGTAATGAATCGGATGTAAATGCTCGATGTACTTGTTGGCGTTGTTGGTCATTTGCTTTGAGTGTGTCAAATAGGAATCGGCGCGCTTGTCTTTGTTCTTTTTGTTTAACTCGTACATCTTGTGTTTGTGAATTACGCAACTGCGCCATATTCACACGCACATCTTCAATATCCTGTTGTATGCGTTCGTCTGTTCTTTGAGCTCTTCTATTTCGCGTGACTGTAGATTTAGTAATTCGACGGCCTAAATCAGACCCTTTGCGTCTTCCTGGCATTATATACTGTACAAAACACACAGACAGATCAAATTGAAATACTTAATGCTAGAAAACAGTATACTGATAATGTATCTGTTGGTTTATTATTTTACCCCTCTACCTTTCTTAATTATAAAAAACGTATTTTTTTCTCTTTACATTGAACATGATTCCCGAAATTTTCAGCTTACTGAGTATTACAGTTTTATTAATTGGCGTTTAATAATAAATAAACAAAAAAATAATAAATAAGAACTCAAAATGTCTGAAAATATGCTGACATGGTTTATACAGGAAACACAATAGTTGTTGTTGGCGAGAGCTCGTGACACGTGTTGAAAATTTTTGATTTGTATGAGATCACTTAATTAACTGAACGTGAGAACTATCTTGAAAAAATTGGGAAAAATAATTATAGCACTACAAATTGAAGATACATAAATAAATTTTGCGGAATATTCCTTCAATCACATCTGTGCTTTTCGAAATATCATAAAGCTCTTTCATATGGAATAAGGCTCGACAGAAATATATTATTTACAACTTACCTAAATTACAGTGATGTATTTATCTTCTTATAATTTTTCTCTGGG
Source organism: Trichonephila clavata (assembly GCA_019973975.1). Lineage (NCBI taxonomy): Eukaryota > Metazoa > Arthropoda > Arachnida > Araneae > Nephilidae > Trichonephila > Trichonephila clavata. The sequence continues at coordinate 23,374 of BMAO01039684.1, forward strand.
TCTGGGTTTTCTTTTTCTCTGGCAGAGTAGTATTTTTCTGGCGCGAAACCGATTTTCGACGCCAAGCGAAACAACAGACAAGGATTTTAAGGTTTTTAATTAATATCTTCTCAACTAATTGCAATATCGGAATGAAAAATAGTTTACGTCTATTCTCAGACCTACTGAATACACGCAGTAAATTTCATAAGATTTGGTCTAGTCGTTTCGGAGGAGTTTGGCTACAAACACAGTGGCACGAGAATTTTATATATATAAGATATATATATATAAATATATAAATAAATTAGTAATATCTAAGTCATATCATTAAGAATTCGCTTTTATTGAAAAATATACTTATACCTGTAACTGTCTCATCTTAATAAAAAAAAGGACAGAACTCATCTAATTTGTATTATTTTCTAATAACCTCTAAAATTGAAGTATGGAATGATGTTTGCAGTTTCGTAACCCTATAAATACAAGTGAATTTCTGAAAAACCAATTTTCGGTGTATCTCTACTCCGTAAAATAAACATGCAAGCCTATTTACCGGTCTAAATCTAACTTCTCGAGTCGTTCTCTAAAATAACCGTTCTTAGCAGATTTCAATTCAACAAAAAAAAATGCAAACCAAATTCTATTATTTTGTAGTTGTAGTTAAAAAAAAGGATTTATTTTATGTCAATAAGCCCAGTAACCCCTGGCTCTTCCAGGAGTTGATTTCCCTCAAATACATTCTTAGTTGATCCCTATTCAACCAAAGAAACATGCTTGACGAATTTAAAGTTTGTGGGTCTAACAATTCAAAAACAGGAATTTTTTATTTAACTCATCTTGACCCCTCGCAGCCCTCTTTGGGGGTCGTTTTAACAATCTTTCGTTTTAATCTTTGTTAGAAGAACTCTGATCCATGAAAGGAACATGACTACCAATTTTGAAGCAGGTAGATATAATAGTTTGAAAACGGATATATTTATATATTAAGCTTCCAAATCCCCCGAATTTAATCTTGGGGGTTGATTTTCGTTAAACCCATTTTGTAGCGGTTCTCTATTCTATGAGAGGAATCTACTTACAAATTTCAAGTCTGTGCGTCTAATAGTTTAAAAATCGGAATAATTAATTATGTCTTCCCCACTTGGGTTCAATTTTACCCCAAAAAAATTTGTAGCGGATATTTACTTCATGAAAGAAACATGCCTACCAATTTTCAAGCAGATAAGTCAAGTAGTTTACAAACGGAAATATTTATCTATTACGCCCCTTTATTCGCCGCAAAGCCACTTGGGGGGGGCTATTTCCCCAAACCTATCTTGTAGCTGATCTCTACTCTATGAAGGGAATCTATTTATCAAATGTAAAGACTGTACGTCTAATAGTTTAAAAATGGAAACAATTTTCTGTAACGCCTCCTAAGCCGCCGCAACTCCACTTGGGGGTCGATATTCACCAAAACTCATTTTCTAGCGGATCTCTATTCTATAAAAGGAATCTGCTTAAACAATTTCAAGATTGTACGTCGAGTAGTTTAAGAATGGAAACAATTATTTATAACGCCTATAATCCACTTAACTTCCCTTGCGGTTCGAATTTCGCAAAATCTGTTCTTAGATGATCTATATTCATGAAATGAACATGTCTCCCAAATTTCAAGTTCGTAGGTTAAATAGTTCTGGAGATATCGTGATTAGTCTGTGAGTGAGTGAGTGAGTCGCTTTTCTCATTTATATATATATATAAATAAAATAATAATAAATAATAAAATAATAATAAATATAATAAAAATATATAAATATAAAGAATCTTATATATATATATATATATATATATATATATATATATATATATAATGGGTTTTGTTTTTAATTCGTTGCAATGATATATATTAGAACGTGTGGATTTAAGGACAATTCCAATTTAAAAATCTGATTTTTTACAAAACTTAACATAAACTCTTATATTTAAATCATTTATTTGTATAACTGTGTTACTTAATCTAGAAGGTAAACAGAACTGAAAAATGATTGTAAAAGTTTCAAATATAAAATGTTGTAGTAAAAATTATTTTTTATGCACTTATTATTAAAATGAGAATAATTTCAGACTATACAAAAAGTCTGGAAATATTTCCAAGTTATTTTTGTGTGAATTTACTGAAGTTTCATTTATTCACCGGCTCCAAATGAATTCATATTTTATTGATGTATAATGTTCCTGTTATTTCTGTAACATCACCGTTCACAAGAAACATTTAAGCTCTTTAACTTTATTTTTCAATTTTAAAACATCATTTTTCAGAGTGGTAATTATTTGTTATGTACACACAACGTTATAACAAATAATTAAAAATTTTCAGATTAAAATTCTCGGCTATATTATTTTTTATTATTTTTAAGCGGGAACATTCTAAATTTCTAAATCATATAAAACAAAGTATTTATCTCATATAATGTTGCAATGTTACACATATATATATGTATATACATATATATATATATATTACTTTTTAGATACATAGATGATTTAATCATCTTTAGTTATATAGTAAATTATGTTCCTTGTTTTAAATATTATCCACAATATCTGAAAATATTAAAAACCAATTATAATCATGAGTGTGCAAATTTTTAGACCTACAATTAAATGTTAAGAATAATATACTAATTAGTAATATTTTTGATAAGAGAGACTCTTTTGATTTTAACATTATTAAAATGCCTTTTTGGAGGAGTAACCTACACCCCTATCTATTTTTAGAAATATTTTCTTAAATTTTATAAAAAGAAACAACGATTTAGTCACAGATAATGATGTTAAACAAAATAATTATAAGCTGTTCTGCAATAATTGCTTGAAATACAGTTATCCAAGTAAATTAATTTTTAAATATATTTCTAAGTTACCTCTCTAATTCTCCTTTTTATTGTTAATTTATTATTTTTTCTCCTGTTTTTTATTATTTCCAATTTGTTTTTGTTTGATTAGTTTAATTACAATAAAACTACCTAGGTGGCACCACTAATTTTTGTTTCTGGTGTTACAAATTTAATACGTAATTTTTAACATTACTTACCATAGTTGCGTTCGATTTTAGTGAGATTTTTTCCCGCATTCTTGTAAATTGCATTTTTTCACGTAAGTTTTTTTATTTTTTTATTTTTTTTTATTTTTATCTTGTTAAAATTTTATTTCCTTTCATATTTTATATTAATTTTATTATATTTTTCTGTCAGTTGCAAATTACACGTGGTTATTTTTAGGCCTAACTTTTAAATTTGGTTATGTTTTTCTATTATGTTTAAAATTTCTGCTGAACGTAGAAGTGTTGGATCCGTAAAATATATTTAACCCTAATTTTGCTGGTTCTAATTCAGCAACAGCCTTAGAAATCATAATAGGTCTTCATTTTAGTCCATTGACTCATCTGGTTTCTTACATTTTAAAGGTGTAATTCTGTTCCATGCTATACATATGCTTAGTTAATTCTAGTACAGAGGTTCCCAAACTTTTTTGACTCATAGACTCCTTGCCATGTTTTTCAACTTTGGGTAGATTCCTGCTTACCTAATATTAAATTTTTCCATAATGATCAACTTAAATGTCTTTTTGACAGCTGGTACAGAGCTACTTACTTTAAAAGATAAAATTTTTTAACTAGAGTGAAGTATAGTGTTTAAAACTGAAAAACATGTTAATTCAATTTTAAATTTAAATTTAACAACAGATATGAAATAATTGAGCAACAAACAAAAAAACCTGGCGCTTCAATAACAAATTTTCAACATTTGGCATCAATCTTGTTTAGTTTAACCTTAAATTTCTTCCGTTAATAGTGTGCAGCCTTTTTTCTTCTTTCTCAACCATAACCAAAGCATTCTCAAATCTAGATTTAAAATCTGAATAGAGGGCATTTAAATGAAAGTAGGTTCATAAAACATTATCCTAGCAGAATGTCTGTGACAAAATGAGAAACAGGGAAAATTTACGGCGTCCAGTATTAGCTTAATTCCTCCTTTAGCTTAATTCTGGCAAGAAAAGCGGTGAAATGATCGTCCTTGTTTTTAGTTAAATATATGCTGTCATCTTGTAATTGTGCAAATTAACCTTATTAAATTAAGTACATAAATCTATTAAATAAATAAATTCTGGTTTCCCCTTGAATACATTTTCTTTAAAAATAAAATTCACGGTGTGGTTTAATGACAACCTCTATCGTAACCCCCATTTAAACCTCATGGACCCCTAAATTATTTTTTCACAGACGTAGACCCCTTGCAAGTCGTCATAGACCCTGGGGGTCTATATAGACCACTTTGGGAATCACTGTCTAGTACAATATATTGTTCCATCATTTTGTATTGTGTTTCTTGAAATCTGGTTTTAATTTTTTAGTTTAGTTAGTGGTATAATTTAGTACTATCAATTTTATTATACTGTGTATTTTTTCATTTTATGATAATATATATATATACAAATATATATACATATGTATATATGTGAACTCTAACCGAAATCTTCCGAAAAAGTTAGATTCTTCAGATTGCTGGGTTTTTATTTGGCGGGGTTTCTAGGGTTTTTACGGCGAATGGGTTAACTTTGAGAAATAGAATAGACAAAATAGTTTAAGGAAACTAAATAATTTATTACAAGTTATAGGAAAGTATTTACATGTGGAATATTTACAAAAAAGGAAATTAAGACATGTAGGCATTTAAAAATATAGGACATTTATAGGCAGACATTAATACAGAAACATTAATATAGGAAAGATAGATAATTCCTCTTAGGATTACGTTAAAGATTAAATAAAACTCATTATGCGATGTGCAGGTGACTTACCGCCAGTTGTGGCGAAAGACCGCGGACGCGCTGATACGAGTCGATGGTTAGTGGGCCTCTGACGAAACCAAATCGAGTCAGCGTTTTAATAAGCACACTAGATGGCGTTGCTGTGGAATGCGGTTTTTGATTAAAATTGCCGTCCTTTGCAAAGGGATAATCTAACCTTTTACAAAAAAGAGAAAGTTGTATGGGATATCGTACACACACAAACACGCATATATATATATATATATATGAACTTATTATCAGGGAAATTCTTATGTTCGATACACAATAATTATTTACATTTTGCCCATTTCCAATAATTAAATTTATATAAACAAAGTACGTTACATTCAATAAAGCATTTAATGCAAGTCAATCCCTTGAATAATTTTAGAAATGTCTACATGTATTGCTATCTAAGGGTAGTAATAGTCCTGCAAGCAACCAAATATTTGCTATCGCAATCAATTCATAGATTATGACTTCGAGCTTGCGCAATTGTATTTGGCATAACCTGATTCCCACTTACACGAGTTATCCATTTCATGACACCTAGCTCACAGGTTGTATGTAATGCTTTGACCGTCATTTTAAGACAATTCATAGATTTAGTTTCTTTGCAGAAATCATAAATTCATTCTCTGAGACCTTTCATTGTTTTATCGACTCTTATAAATATCGCTTTATTTTATACTTACGATATCTGATAGTATAAAAATGGTATAACCTTTTAATTAATTGATCATTCAAGAGCTAGCTGCTTATGGCAGAAAGCGTTATAATTTATACCAAAATTATTTTCAACCTTATGCATATCCAATATTTATGAAGTTATTTTGGAAGTTTTCAAGTACTTTGCACAAGAAGTTAGTTTGGTAATTCGACATGGTTGTGAGCCATTTCGTTGGTAATCATAACAACGCCTTTTTCTAGAGGGTTGTATTGAGAATGTCTTGGAAAATCATTTTTGTTTTTGAAGTGATAACTTCTTTAGGCACGTTTTGCTGGAGAGTGAACTTGAATGATGCGTTTTAAGAAGCCAAGTATTGTTACGCTTGGGTTTGTAGAGCTCGTAACAATGTATCAGAATTTTCCGTAACAGGGTATAGTCCATTACAAAAAAGATTTACAACAATGACAAAATTTGGCGTCGAAACTCGGTTTTCAGCCAAACTGGAATTTCATCATGTTGCTCTATTGACTGTATTAATTTACTTTGTTGAAAATATAGTGGATTATTAATAACTTCTTTAGGCTCGTTTTGCTGGGAAGTGAACTTGAATGAACGGCACGTTCGGATTTGTAACGTTCATTCGATTTTTTCGTTATTGTTGTAAGACTGTTATTGTTATACAGCAATGACAAAATTTGGCGTCAAAAATCGGTTTTCCGCCAAACTGGAATTCCATGATGTTGCACTATTGACTGTATGGATTTACTTTGATTAACTAAATAAATGCTTTTTTAACATGTGATTAACTTGAAATATATTATTTAAATACTAATCTCTACAACGAATTACATTTTTTTACAAATTTCCATGGATTTTTTTCTTTAAATTATATTATTGTAAGACTTCTTTAAAAAATTTATAAAATTTAGTAATTGTGAATTTTTTTTATTTTGCTCCTTTTTTTGCACAGAAAATATTTTTAAAAAATGCCCTTCTCCATTTCAAGGTGCCATAAAAATGTAACGAAAAAAATTCCTAAAATCACCAAATGCCAGTAATAATTAATTGTAAATAAACCTATGAATGAATTGACCAGTTCGAAGTTCATGGAGAAAACTTTCTGATACATTACAACTGATGGTTCTCTCTTTTTTAAAAAAAAAAGCGATTTAGAGTGAAAAACTGTAAGAATTCAAGGAAATTCTGAAATGTTTTCATCAGAATGTATTATTTACATTTTGAATCTTTCTTTATACAGTGAATGCTGACAAATATGTCTAGGTTTTCTCTCCCACACATAATAATAATGAAAAAATAATTTATATGACAATACTAAAATCCCTTGTTTTATTTTCACCTAACTAATTCCTGAAATAACATTACAAAATTTGAAGTTATCCGTTCTATCGTGTGTTCATAAGCATACATGCGCTTTTTTTGTTACACGGGATACGAATTATAATTCACTGTTGTACCAATTTTTAAAGTATTTATCTTATAAAACTGTAGAAGGTGCGAAAAATATGTATTTATAAATAGTATCAGATTTGTAATGCAAATATGAGCTAGAAAAAAAATCAAAGTATCTTAGTAAGTGATACAAATTTGCCTAAGTACAATGTTTGCTTGACACAGTCCATACCAAATAATTCAGCAGTTCCTGAGGTAATAGTTACCATTCTTAAAGGAGCATCTGTTTCAGTTGTCCGGTACTCCCCTTGGGACAAGATTTTTAATTTGGGGAGGGGGAAAGCCTTCCAGATATGTCCCACCTGAATTAAATTGATGAATCATGCAGGATAATTCCCCCAGCAGATATCATCACTTCTAGAAATTCCTCAATAGTAAGGTTCTGGTGTGGATGTGCAATGCTATCCAGAAAATAGAGTCTGGACCGACGACATCAATAAATAAATGTAAGAGGGTAAATTATCCACAGTAACCATATCCAACGTTTGGTAATATAGGGATTTCTTTCATTTGTTCGTATAATGCGTTTCTATACAAGCATTACTGGAGAACTCCAACAACCTCTTTCAAGAGTGTAAATCGGGTAAAATACTTTTTCCATCCTGTCTTCATATCGACTGGCGCTGAGGATCATTATACAGACTGAAATGACTCCCATCAGTAAACACAACGTTGATGAATTTTGGATCTATTGAGATGGCCAGACTTTGGTTTTTTTTTCTTACAGAACAGAAAATAGTGCCGGCGATGGGCTTTTTTTAATGTAATGCAGCGCTGTGGATGACGAATTAAATCATTACATTTGAGAATTTAAGAAAATATCAGGGGACATTAAACTTTGATACTTGTCTTCCAGTTGCCGTACGTAGGGGATGATCAATATCGCGACTGTCTAAAGCCAGTCTCTTTTCATCTGCCAAACGATTTACCATGCTTTTTTTTTTCTTGCTGGACCACTGTCATCCTTTCATATAGCTGTACCTGAAATTTTTAAAGATTTTCAAACTATTAAAATACACATTTATCAATTATAAACTTTAATGCAGTATAGTGGTCCAACTATGTACCTTTTCAATATATATATGCCTGTATTTGTGTGTGAATCGGTGGCTTTATTTGTGTGCATATATTTATATAAACAAACCATTTTATATACTAATTATAACTTATTCATCGCTTCCTTTGATGAAGGGATCTAATTATGAAAAATATATTTTCCTATGTAATAATGAACACATTTGAATTTGAAACTCTTATTTTTTATGCCCTTCATGCTGTTGCAAAATGCAGCCCATAATCGGAACAAATAAATAAAATTGAGATGTCTGTTTGTAATTTCAAATTAGCAGATTTTCACTCAATGCATTTAACGGTGTATACGGTATTATATCAAATAATCAAAATTTAAAACTAGCTGACCCGGCCACTCGTTGCTTTAGCTTTGTTTTAATACGTTGATTTATAATATTATCCAATGTTATTCAAAGTAGTCAAATTAATTTTTGCTTACAGTTTTGGAGAGTTGAAATTAAACATAAAATAAAATATTTTTTTTAAATTTAGCATTTTATTCAACTTTTATTTCAGTATTGTATAATGCATGCATTAATTACGAAGTAGTTAGTAACGAATTATGAAGATTTAATATTATAAATAAAGTTAATATAGTGTTGATTTTTAGCAATTTTTAATATTATTTTTATATTTCTAAATAACAATAACTAATTTTAATATAATTATTCGCAAATTGGTGCAAAGCAATTTTTGGTAAATTGTCTTTTACTTTCAAAATTAGATTTGGTGGTTACCCCACTCGTAAGCATGCAAAAAATACTGCTGGCCACCGTAAATGCAACACCCTGAAGGAAGCACGCAGATAACATGAAGTTTATAACATGCTTTAGCGGAGGTGAGATATGCAAATAATTAGAATTTCAGCGCAGACACACATCACGCACACATGTGGCGCCACTTAAAAGCGCTATTTAAAGCTTGGAGATTTCGACGATTTCAAGTTCGGGAATTGTGTTTTTCTTGTTGTTTTTTTTTAAAATGCACAGCTATGTTTTTAAAAAACAGTGATCAGCTTTTGATCAAGTATCCGAGTTCGACAGAGGAAGGATAGTGGCCTACCGAGATTGTGGAATATCTTTAAGGAAAATCGGTAGTCGCGTTGGACGAAACCAAACAACTGTAATGCGAATAAATGATCGTTGGATACAGGAATGTATGACGGAACCGACGTGGTCGATTGCATCCACCTCAGTACACCACTTCACTTGATGACAGGCAACTCTTGCGCATGGCAGTGATGGATCGCTCAGTCACTTCACGAACCATACCAAAGCATATTGAGTCTGTAACGCATCATTCAGTGGCTGCGCGTACCATTCGACGCCTTTTACAGCAGAGTGGCCTGTCCGTAAGACGTTCATTGCTTGGTCTACCCTTGACGCAGAACCACAGACGTCTCTGCCGCCAATGGTGCGACAAAAGAAGGATGTGCGCGGCAGAATGGAATTCAGTTGTTTTTACTGACGAGTTACGCATCTGTCTGCAATACCACGATGGTCGGATTCGAGTCTGGAGACACCGTGGAGAGAGGACGCTGAACAGTTGCGTTAGGCACCGCCACACTGGTCCTACAACAGGTATTATGGTATGGGGCGGTATTGGATATCACTTTCGAACTCCTCTAGTATGCATTGCCGTTACTTTAAACAGCCAGCGCTACATCTCCGAGGTGTTGGAGCCAGTGGTCCTTCCTTACATTCAGGGCTTCGCCACAGCCATATTTCAAGAGAATAATGCGCGACCATAGGTTGAACGCATTGTCCAAAGGTTCTTCGTCAATCACCAGATTGAATTGCTTCCCTGGCCGGCTCGCTGTCTGGATCTTTCGCCGATAGAAAACAGTTGGTCCACGGTTGCTCAACGATTGACCCAGATTACACCCCCAGCTGCCACACCAGATCAACTTTGGTAAAGTGCGGAAGCTGCTTGATCGGCTGTACCCCAAGAACGCATCCAAAGTCTCTTTGAATCAATGCCGAGGCGTGTGGCAGCGGTGATCGCCAACAATGGTGGCTACTTTGGCTACTGATTCTAGCAGGAACCACACTTCACGGGATTTTATAAATTATATCATTTGATACTTAGTCAACATGTTATCTACAAAATAAATTTTTTTGTGCTATCTCTTGTTTTTCTTGGTGTTGCATTTACGGTGGCCAGCAGTGTATGTGGAGTTGCCTATGCGATAAAGATGCCAAGCTCCAAATGGACATTGTTTGGCTTTGAGATTTATTAATGATAATTGCGAAAGTCTAACGAATTGGAAATCGAATCCTTTTGAATGGTATTGGAGATTCTGAAGGTATAAGGGGAATATGTAGCAACAGGACGACTTTTCCTTTTAGTTTTACAATCAAAATGGTTGCTTCAATTAGATTCGCGGTAATTTTGTTGATGACCAGAACTGTATCGTTACATAAGCAATGTTAATTTAAGTTACGTAGCAGAATAACCAGTGAAACAATATCCAACGAAGATTTAGAGGTGACATTCCTAATATTTCCAAGGAGTTCAAAAACTTTACACTTTCGTTTTTATCAACAATAGTGTCGATTGATTTAAAAGGCATTAGATCACCTGACAACACCTTTGTATACGGAAGTTTATTTCATCAACACTAAAATTTTTCTTCTGCCCAAAGTAACAGGATTACATAATCAGTTATTACCGAGATAATTATGTAATATATCTGGTAAGTGGACTAAATATTCTGATCGACCTTCTCAAAATACCAAAAAGGCCCACTTTTTGTTCCCCTACTTCTGCAATTTAAACTGACACCACCGTCCACGCATATTACGGTCTTCGGGCATTTTTCGGTATTTCCGTAACTCCTAAAATCCGATTTCAGATAATCTTTCCCACTTCGAAACACGCACGGGACTGAATTTCGGTGTCCTAGCGCGCAAAAACTTAGCCACTAGAGGGAATGAAAATTCGTTAGTGGGACTTGAACGCTAAACCATTCCACCTAATTTCGGCAATATCCTGCAAATTTATGGGAGTTTCTAAAATCTGATTGCAGATTCTCGTTTCACAACCGTATACGCAACCAAGAACTACTTTCGGCTCCCCTGAGCCTGCAAGTTCAGTCTCTGGAAAGGGGCATTAAGGTCGTCCGGCATTATCCACAAAGTTACGGGAATTTCTAATATCCGATATCGTATTCTCGTTCACCATCCCGAAAATAAGCAGAAAAGTACCTTTCCCACTTCAAGATTTTTGAGAAACGCTCCTGTCATGTTCCTTGTAATAGACAGTCGCTCAGAATTATCCTGCAAAGTTACGACAATTTTTCAAATTGGATGTCAAATTCAGATTGCCCGTCTAAAAATACGCCAGGGTGCAAGTTTTTCAGCTCCAATGCCTTTAAGGTAAGGCCGTGTCAGGGTGTGTTTTAAATACGATCGACTAGCATTTTCCAGCAAAGTTTCCTGGTATTATTGGAATTCAATACAAAATTCTAATCCAATGCCCCAAAATACACCAGTCACTAATTTTTCATGCACGTTGGTCAATTAAATTAGCTTCGGAAGGCACACGTGCATTCCGATATTTTGCAAATTTTCCCGTTTCCCGAATTCCACGCCTTTCCGGTAATAAAAAATTAATGACGTCACAAATTGACATAAAAATTATCCTATGTTTTAAGTTGAACGAAATGACACTCAATATGTAAGATTATGTTAGGATTGATTGAGTAGTTTCGGAGTCCATCACGGACAAACACTGTGACACAGGATTTTTATATATAAAGATTTTTGCCTGTCTGTTGGATGGACGTATTTTAATCATTATTTCACCAATGGAAAGCTACATTATCAGCGAGTAACATAAGGTATATTTTATCTCCGTATCCCTACAGGAACGGAAAACACGCGGGTAAAACCATAGGGCGTTTCTTACTCCCCGCCACATTGGCTCAAAAATATGGGTTTTGTCAATAATGGGAATTTTAATAAATAATTTCTCACATTTGTAATAAATAACTGAAACATAGTGTAATTTAAAATCTTTAACAAAGACAATTTTTAAATTTTTTTTCCACGCCTAACGTTATTATGTCATAATTGTTAAATATCAAACTCAATTTTTAAGAAGTATCGTTAATCTGGCTAAGAAATTCTCTATTCCGTCAATTCCAGATTTTTTAATGCAAATGTTCTCCCACTTTTTAAGAGAAAAACAACATAAAGTTTTAGCGAATTGCGTAATATTGAAAGTTCTATGGTAAAATTAAATGACAGCTCATAAAAAATTCTTACTTTACATTTATTATTTTGAGTGTGATTTTTTAAAAACATTAATTCCAATATAAGGCCATATTTTGCACAACATTTTTCACTTATACTGAACTTAGATATTTTAATATGCAGGTATTAATATGAAGATATACTAGATATTACTATGCAGGAAGCATTACAATGTTAGTCGCCGAATAAAATTAGGGAGCTTTACGCGATACTTATATCATCTTCGGTTTTTCTAATCCTCAAACCGCTTCGAATAAGTACAAATAATACATGGTGGGATATATTGTGTGCTGATTGCAGCAAGTACAAGCAAATATACTTTGCAATGAACACATCTACATACATCTTATACATCTTATACATGATTGCAGCAAGTACAAGCAAATATACTTTACAATGAACACAACTACAATGTAATGCAATAAAGGCTTTCAGAAAAGTTGGAAAAAATCTGCATGATTTTAGAATGATTAGTCAGCAACGAGTCGATGGAAAATGGTTTCGATAATTAAATTGTTTGAGAATTAAACTACGATTTTAAAGTACTGCAACATCAAGTAACAGAATCTGTCCCTCAATTAACTCTAGAACAAAGTCCCGTTTTCCAACAAGTGTTAAGCGATATAGAATCCGTAAGTGGTGCACTCTTTTTTTTTCTCGCCGTCCTTGGTGGAACCAGAAAGACGTTTTTTTTAAACTTATTATTAATGACTATAAGAAAAAAACTCCGAAGGTAGCAGTTGCTGTAGCTTCTTCTGGTATAACCGTGACATTACTGGCCAATGATCGTACTGCACATTATCTTTTAAAATTATCGCTTATCTTGCATTTGAAGATTCACCCATCTGAAATTCAAGAAAAAATAGCTCTCGAAGCAGGATGCTTCAACAATGTAAGCTTTTGGTGTGGGATGAAAGTGTAATGTCTCACAAGAACGCTATAGACGCGTTAAATCGGACTCTTCAGAATTTACGATATATTACAGATATTATTGGAGGAATGGTAGTTTTATAATATATTGGCTTGTGGATTCTGAAATTCTCTCCCTGTAATCCAGAGGGGGTAAATCAGCAGAGGAAATCAGAGTATCTATATAATCGTCAAGCTTATGGGCAAAAGTTAGAAAATTCAGCCTGGAAACGAATAGGAGTGTGCGTCTTCATAATCACGTAGATTCGGAACATTATGCAGAGACGCAAGTGAAACTCGGTTATGGATGTTTGGACGCAGATGCTGGAAGTTATATTTTACTTGTCAGAGCATTTAGTAATTTAGTAGAGAATGATGTAAATAGTATTGCTCAAATTTACCCGGGCTTGCAACAAATTTAAATCATGATATGTGTTTGCGCGCAAGATCAATATTGGCAAATAACAATGGCATCGTCAATAAAATCAACATTGCAAATTTAAACGACGTTCGGGGGGAGGGTGGAAATGAAGGGATATTTATCAATGAATGCAATAATATATAAGGAACAAAGTTCTTCATATCCTACGGAGTTCTTAAATTCTCTTGAATGTTCGGGTGTACCCGAACATAAACATCAAATAAAACTAAATGTAACAATTATGATTATGAAAAATCTCGATGTTCCTCGACTATGTAAAGGAACGAGGCTTCGGATCACAAAATTGATGCCAATATACTTGGTACCAATATTTTAACATATGTCATGAAAAGGTAAAGTGTTATTATACCTTGAATTCCAAGTATCCCCACTAAACAACCGTTTCAATTCAAACAAGTTCAATTTCCAGTTTTACTAGTGCTATTAACAAATTCACTGGGCTAACATTGTCATTAGCAGGGGTGCATTTGAAAAAAAAAATGTTTTTCCAATGGCCAACTATATGTAGTCTGTTCAGTGTGTCCAATGCCCGAAATCTCTACATATTTACAACTGACGGAAAAACATATAACACTGTATACAGTAGCATCTTAGAAATGTATTCTGTTTTGAGCTATTTTATAGAGGAATTATGTGGCCGCGGTAGCCAAGTGGTCTAGGCAACGGATGCTGGCTAGCGTGTCATGAGTTCGATCCCAGTGCCACTGAAGACCCGCCGTGTAGGGGTGCGATGAACGTTAAATCTGTCGAAAGCTCAAATGTCCTCCCGTTGCTGTAGTGTGCTAGTTAGGAGAGAGGGGTTCCAGCTCAGGTGTCGTCTGCGTCACTTGACCATGGTTCAAAATTACACGGACCGTCTCCAAAAGCCCTTGTGTATCTGAACAGTGGGACGTTAATATTCACTCACTTATTAGAGGAATTATAAACTAAACGTAGATACCTTCGAATTTTAAAAATATTAATAATTTAAATTATTGAATTTTTGGTGTTAATTCTTATAATAAACAACGCTTTCAATTTTTCAAACTAAGCTCAATTTTAGAATTTTTAATTTTTAATTGTCCCAGTCAAGCAATAAAATTTTTTCATTTACTTCTAATGATAATGATTACGAATTTGACACATAGTTAAAGACATCAACGTCAGTAAAGCCGCGGGTAAACGCAATTTTTCTATATATTTAATACAATTAAATTCAAAAATTTCTTCGTAAACATTGCTTTTGTCGCTATTTACTTATCAAATTTCTAAATGTTCCGATATATTCTTCTTTGATAAAAACTTGATATGTAATTATGGGAATTTTGTTGTTAGTTATAACAATGTGTATTAAAAAGTGTGCACGCGGTTGCACAATAGTCTTAGTAGCGAAACTATACTGGGTACATTCGATTTATCGGTTCAGTTTCACTTTCTTTAAGATTTGATTCACTGAAGTTTTCGATACTAAGACTTTTATGTAAAATGAGGGAGAAATGTGAGCTGTAAATTTAGATATAATTCTCGTCATTTGCCCATTGTTCGAAGTTTCCACGTATGTCAATAATATCCTGCTTTTCCCTTTGACTGCAATAGCAGTAATCAATCAATCATCACTTCTTGGATGTATAAATATAAGGAAAGTATTTGTTTAAACTCATACATGGAAATAATATACAAAAAACTATTTAAATAATATTTAATGAAAAATCTAATGTTAGGCGCTAAATACTTTTAATGGTATTTTTTAATTAATTTATAGTGTTTCTATTGCTTTTTGTTGCCAATTTAAAAAATAAAAGGAAATGGTAAAATTAAAATATGGATACATTTAAATGACATTTTAAAATTATCTAAAGTAAATCTAAATATTATACTCGTATTACTTTATCTGAACTAAAATATCTTTAATATATCGCAAAGTCGATGTATCTCAACAAACTTTGAGAAAAGTTCTCCAATTATCCTACTAACATTCACTTATAGATTTCTTTCTCGAATCAATCAAATCCTAGCATCGAATAAGTTGTAAAACCATATATGGACATTAATTCGGTTAAACTACTTATCTGACGAATTCGCCTGCAGAGAGCTATTCTATCAACTATTGAAACTCATGGTTAAATATATTATATTATATTATATAAAACCAGAAAGATTGTATATTGCGTGTTGAATCTTAATCTCTAGAAGTTTATTTAATAGTTTCAATTTATATTCATAGGAGAGATGTCGCCTGAATGGGACAACGACAATATAGTCTGATTAAATGATCAAAAGTGGCATTTTGAAAGTTAACATATTTATGTTTATATGCGTATTCCTGTGCGACTAAAATAATTTTAAAAATAATTGATTTCTGTGGAAGATTTACATCATATGCGCACTTATAGACCATAGTAAAATTCCTCCATCCGAAATATAGATTAAATTAATCATAAAACACGAGCTGAATTAATGGCCTCAAAAATAAACTACTTACAAAACCGTAAAGGAATATTGAAGTTAAAGCACTAATAAATTTGATTTTATATAATAAAATCTATTATATATCGTTAAAGAGTTAGAAAAGAGTTTTTCTTTCAATAATTTTTATTACAAATATGTTAGTAATCATCGCAAACTTGAAAAAATACTCTGCATATAAAAATAATTAAACACAGCCATTTGACACACACACACACAAGTATTTTAAATAGAACTATATTTATTTAAGTACAGGATACTTTTAGGTTTAGTCTGCCTGCAAAAAATATATTATCCTCTTAATTAAATATCCAACATTACATATATAACAAAGCATTTTAATTAAGACTAAAATCCATGTTAAATTTTCAATAAACGTACCCGAGTGTTTTAAAAGCTGTTCAATAAGTATGCTATTATATTTAACTACTTACAAACATGGCAGCTAAACAATCTGAACATCATTTTTATTCCTAAACTCTTTCCAGGATTTTTTAAGAAAGTTTGTCCATTGTATAATTGCCTTTTATGCTTTTTCATTGCTCTTCTACGCTATATTAGTAGGTAAATTACAGAGATAAATTCATAAAGGGAAGATAGATAGAAATTTTAAATGAAAAAAAATTGAGAAGGTGAACGTAAGAAAAGTTTTTCAAGGCACTCAAATAATTGCTTAAAATAAAAGATAGGCAATTATTTCCTTCTTGAGTATCTGAAGAAAGAAACACGAACACGACTGAAAGTAAAACCATGCAGATTAGCATTTCATACCTGTCTAATAAGTGTACTTACCTTGTATAAATATAGGTAATGAGTTTGCTTCCATACCAAAGAAAAACATATTTTTCTTGCTGTTCTTTTTTAAAATATGTTTTAAATGCATGGTTCAGTAGTTATTGAAATTATGTTTGTTTCTTAGCCTCTGGTCACTTTTTTTAAAAAAAAATTATGTATAAGTATGTTAATTTTTATAAGTTTTCACATAAATTTTAAAAAATATAGCCTAAAATTCTTTTAAAAAAGCAAGATATGACGTCCTTAATATCTGAACAAAAGCACATATCAAATAAATATCCATGCAGGTTTAAAAATTGTAACCTAAATTCTTTATATAAATTAACACATCGTGTCCAAAACATTAATGCTGCAATTTTTGCTAACGAGGTGAAACTCAGTAAAAAGGATGTCAATTTGTAAAAGAAATAATCAAAATACTAAAAGAAAGGGATGTAGAATAACATATTACCCAATTAGAATAAGAAATGCGAATTTCAGCACCGATTGTAGAATAATGAGAGTAAAAAATACACCTCCTAAAAAGACAGACATTTAATCAGAGCGAAGTATATAAGCATTTAAGACAAACCATTAACCCAATTTTATTATAGAAAACAGGCAATAATTGGTCATTAAATTTCATGTAATTCTATTTAACTGAACGCAAGTATCTCAGTCAATCTGAATACTTGAGAATTCTGCATTGTCTGTCCGTATGATTTCTGAGAAAAAAATTTTACTTTAAAGAGCAAAATAATTTTTCATCATAAGTAGGGTCAATTACAGCTTACTTCTTTTAAAGAGGAAAAAAATAGAACCTAATTATATCATAATTGAAATAAACTTCATGTTTTTGAATATTGTTTTTAGATTGTATACTTTTTTCGGCATTTATCAAAAATTTCTTGCTGATTTCTCAGTGAAAAACGTATGTTTTGAGTGTTCATGGCCATTTAAAGTATTTTTTTCATTGATTCATAAAATTTTCTCTTTTTTTAGCGCTATACGTTAGAAGAATTTTTGCAATAAATTTAGAATTAATAGTTCAAAGTTTCTTCTATTTTTTCCTCATTTTTTGTGAACATTTTACTAATTGCTAAAAAGGAATTTTATCGTTTGTCTAAGACGCATAACATTATACATGTACTTTTTGTCGCATAGCTATGCATGTTAAGCTAAGCAATATTATTTTTAAAACAGTTTATAATTGTTTTAACATTATAAATTTAAATTCAATCGAGAACAGTTCTAGAACAAATACAGATTTACAGAATATAGCAAATATAAGTAAAGGCGATACATTCAAATTATTAATAATACATTAAGTCATAGAGTACTTCCATAATTATAAGTTTATTTCAGTTTGCATATCATATTTTACACTAGTTGTTTTTTCTAAAAGAAAATGTATCGAAAATTAAAATTAAAATACAAGTAAATAATGCAATATATTTATTCTGAGATATATTTTTTTTAATTTTAGAGTCATTATTTATTCCTAGGTATATCAAAATTCATTATAGACTGCAACTGACACACACAATAATTTTTACTCTTTAAAATAATTTATCTCTAATCAGAATTCTAGGAAAAAAATACTTTGGAAAAAAGACAGAAATCGCATTTACAATTTTCCTATTCATCATTATTTTATTCAAAAAATACCCATGTATATATTTCACGTTTTTCTTTCCATTTCGTGTTTACACAAGTAAATTTTAGTTTCTATTTAGCTGTGTGTAGTGACCATAAATAAGTCTTAAAGTATAATAATACTTTTTTGTTGTATTTCTAGCAAATTCATATAATACAGAATTTTATCATTTGCATAGTATTTGTTCACCAAAAGTTATCATCATAGAAAATATAAAGTAAATTATGTCAAAAACTCGCTGTATTTCTTGAAAAAAATTTTATCTATTAGAAAAACAGAGTGTGGGTTGCTTGGAAAGCACCCTATAAATGAAAAAAAAATATTAAAAAAATAAGTGTCAGTATATACATGAGAGTGCACACTGTGGGATTAAATTTAGCGCTTACATTTACTGAACATCTCGAGGACATTAACTTTATTCTTTTTTGGCTTATTTTCGGTGCACAATTTCATCCAGATAATTTTTTTTTTAAATTTAAAACTTATTTATCAATACACATCGATGGAGAAAGGGAAGCTTGCGGTGGGCGTATCGGCACTGATGAGTATGTGTCTGTGAATTCTGGTCTGTGGTGAAAAAGTAATTAAATTAAATGCATGCCTATTAAATTGCATTAGCATGGTGATACAGAGGATCGCCTTGCTTCCAAATAGGTTTGCCTAAAAGGCAGATAAAATTCAAATGTATTTACCCCGTCTGGTCAATAATATGTTAATCCTAACATCATTTCCCATTACAGACTGCTCCAACGTCTTCTGTTTTAGGAAACTATGAAAATTACTAAGTGGTAAATTGGTCGACGTGGGGAACAAACTAGCGATTGTAATGTGTTTAACACACATTATAAAAAATAGTATGTGCTTCTAACCATTGCTCACATATTCTGCAAGAGATAATATTTGGCTCTACAGAAAGAGTGAAAAGAAAAAAGAAAACATTTAAATACCAGTAAGGCAAGTGGCGAATGGTGAATGTAAAATATGAGACATAATTCGAAAGCTCCAGGACTAAGCCTATAACGTTATATATATTTTTTTTGTTTGTTTTTTTGCAGTAGGCAGACTACGGTGGCATTTTTGTGATATTGTGTTCTCTCTCTTTCAAAAAGTGTCTTGTCTCATATAGTGGTGCTGTTAGCTTGCCACGATATCATATTTTGCAGGTAGAGTCATTTAGTAAACGACGATTGAAACAAACGGCGTTTATTGACCATAGAATGGATATCAAATTTTGTGTTCACTTTTGGAAAGTAAAACAAAGACTTATGAAACTTAGAATCATGTGTACGGCAGTTTACAGTATCGCAAACATAGTTTTTTCAGTGGCACCGGTCTTTTAGAGAAGTACAAGGGGGACTCATACGTACACGATCTGACCAAGTGATGGTGGTTTTTTTTTTTTTTTAATAAATCACTGCATTAGAAAGAACGCAATCTAAAAAGCACATGTTTCAAGCTGTAAACTCCACGTTGTTTAATATTTGTATGACAGCCATCAATAGTAAACGCTTTCAGTGAAATTCTGAAAATGGAAAAAATTGGTCATCGTTATGTGATACAATAATTTTATTTGAAAGGCCTCAGTACAAGCAATATAAAAGCTGAACTAGATTCTACTCTGATTTTGCCTGATAGTTAGTTTACAATGGTAAAATATTGGGTTGAAGTGTTTAAATGAGGACGTACGAGCTGCCAATACGAGCCTCGCATTGGTCAATCAAATAAGGTGACTACTCCAAAAATGTTCAAAAAAATCCACCAAACGGTGTTGATGGTCATCGAATGAAATTGTGTGAACTAATAGACATAGTAGGTATTTCAAAAAGTGCATATTATCTAAATATTTGTACATAAGAACGCTATCTACAAGGTGGTTGCCGCTTTTGCTCACACTCGAGCAAAAACCGTGCCTTGAAGATGTTTCAATTAAGTGTTTTGCGAAGATTCCCTACAACAAAGCAGCATTTTTGCATCGTTTCATAAGCATGGCTGACGCAGGAGTCCATCACTTTACATCCAAGACAAGAGGGACAAAAAAATAATGGACTGAAAAGGGAGAATCGTCTCCAAAGAAGGCGAAGACTGTTCCATCTGAAGGCAATGTCATGGCGTCGGTTTCATGGAATGCACGTGAAATAATTTTCCTTGACTATCTTAAAAGTGGAAAAAATATCAATGGTGTGTATTGCTCGATAATTTTTGAAACGTCTGAGTAAAAAAAATCACACAAAAATGGATGCATTTGGCTAATAAGAGAGTTGTTTAATCAAGACAATACACCTACACACAAATGCGTTATTTCAATGGCCAAAATTAATGAATTCAAGTTTGAATTGCTACTACATGAACCTATTCACCAAATTTAGCTCCTTCGCATAATTTTATATTCACAAACTTGAAAAAAATGGCTCAGAGTTCAAAGATTTTAAAACGATGATGAATGAGTGTTGTCGGAAGTTAATGGCTGTTTTAAGGAGCAAGATAGTTCATATTAAAAAAAGAAAATCGAACTTAATGAACATCTCTGGGGAAAGTATATAGAGATGAAAGGAGATTATATTAAAGAGTGAAAGTATTTTTTTTCCATATTTTTTGTCTCTTCTTTGTTTAGTCGGGTACTTATTGGACCAACCTCATAACTTTGAAATAGACACAATCTTATTGCAAAAAAGTTCCATCATAATCGCTAAAAATTGAACATTATGCTACAGGTTTTCTTCGATAACCAGGACATTGTGTATCATGAATTTATCCCTGAAGCACACATTGTGAACATACTTAAGCATTCTGCTTGTTTGCTTGGGTCGATCCAAAAGAAGATACCAAAATTGTGGGCCGAGCTGTCATTATTGCTTTTGGATGACAACACACACTCACAAATTGATCTCTCCTCTTTCCTGACTTACTTTCGAAAATGAAAATAACTCTTTCGCTACATACGCCTTAAGCCCTGGGCGTCGCTCCCAGCTACTTCAGCATATGTTTTAGACCGGAATGTCTCTTGTAGGATCGTTGTTTTCAGTCTACAGGTAAAGTTAAAAGTGCATCGCATGATGCATATAAAGGGGATTGCTAAAAGTGAATTTCTAAAGTGTTACAACGATCTTTACCATCGATGACAAAAGTGTATTGTTGCTCAATGTTGTTATTTTGAAAGAATATGTGTTTCAGCAATTTAATTAGTAATATTTTTTAAGACATAGACTCAATCCGGGAAATTTGAATCCAACCTCGTATTTGATATCGGCGCATCACTCACGCAGAATGTGTCATACCCAGCGTCTAGCTTTTTTCAACGCTCCTGCTAAACCTTTTTTTAGAAAATGGATTATTCCTGGTCCAGCTGACTAAAAGGTGATTAAAGTTAAAGGGATCAAACCTGTCAGCGATTTTTTTAAATAGATCTTTAGATACCACTCCTTCGAGAGAGTCACACAATGCGCCGGAAGTTGAGTTACATTTTTTTAATACGTGAGTAAGCTTCAAAATCTTCCTTATTCTTTGGCGTATCATTGTAGTTATGATGAAGAAATATGATATTTGAGTAATTTAATAAATACAGTATTTAAGAGATATATCACAACTGTATTTTCGAATGAAGAAATTCTCTTCGCGTTTATGATGAGGAAAAAGCAAATGAAGTATAACAGCAAGTATGATTCCTCCACTGAAATCGATCCAGATTTAGAAAAGGGAGACAATGTTGAATATAAATATTTTATATGTAGAGACACAAAAACATTAGACAAGGATGCACTTTTAAAGGAGATAACTGGTACACATCTTATCCACTTTCAGATAAACTTTTGAAAAAGAAAACTATTGATGGAACAGAATAAAAGAAATAAAAAACAAGTCCCCAAAATTTCAAATTTAAAGAATGAAGGAGTTTACTCCTATATATTTAGTTTGATTAGTTTAGTTCGTACAGATTTAAAAAAAAAAGATGCGGTGAAAACATCGCACTCACTCATGAGGTGATTAAAGGAGTGTATAAGCAATGCACTGAATGCCCTTATGAAAATAACACAAAAACTAAATTTACGTGTGAAAAATGTAATAGATGTGTTGTACATCCTACTTTTCTTCCTTTTTAACCTTTGTACATAAATTTTACGGTTAAAACACAATGTAAACACCTTTGGGTATGGTACACCCTGCGCGAAAACTTTAAATCGTTTTTTTCACGCGATTGATGCCGGGATATTGGTAAAAAAAAGCTGTCATCTCACAGAAACAGTTTAAAAAATAAGCACCTGGATTATTCGATTTCTATTGAAATACTTGGGTTTTCTTATTAGTTCGAAAATTGCATTTCATGTTCCTTTACATGTTTTACACCTGAAAAAATTGTCAATGAAATAGGTATCATTATTATCATATATCTATTTTAATATATTCACCAAGATATTTGTGGTGTAAATTTGCATTTTAAAATTTTGAAAAGCTCTTTTTATAGTAATGAGGCGCTTACTGAAAACATTCGAATCTATTTGATACTTTAGATCAAATACACTTTTTAAACATTACATTGCTTTTATAAAAAATAAAATATGATACTGTGTAAACGAAATTTTATGGATACTGCTTAGATATTTCTACAAAATGACTCTAATTTTAAACTATTACATTTTATAGCATATATAATAAGAAACAAATTTGATATCGTACCTTTGAGATATCTAATAACATGGAATTAAAATGTGGTTCATAGCAAAAACAATATACAAAGCATATCCTTATTTCTTTAATGCAATTTTCATTCAACCTGTATAAGTTATTATGAGAGTTATAGCTTTTAATTGAACACAATTGTGATGTTAATGAATAAGTTTACTTAATTAAAAAAGCTAAATGATTGCGAAACAAGCGAATTTAACTACTATAAAAGCAATTTTCTTGAAATTTATCTACTTTTTATAATCATAATAAGAAAGTTAGCTTGTAATATAAATTCTGCATAAACTTTTTCCAGTTTCGGGGTTTTGTAAAAGTCAACATTCCCTGCAAACCCACCCCATCCAGTATTACAGCATATATGCAGTGCCGGAATTTACATTTAACAATTATGGAAGTTCTTAAGGAGTATTGTAATAGTTAATAAATTTTGATTACTGATTCACTTGCCAGGAGTCGTTTAGAAATAAAGTAAATAGTGCATAATTCTTAAACTGTATTTGTCAAATATTTCTAAGCCTAATGATCGCACGGAACGTGAGTTATTTCAACCATTCTTTACTTACTCAATTCTACTAACTATCTAATTCCATACTAACTACCCAGAAAACCCAGAGTTTAGTAAATTAATGAAAAATTTAGTTTCTAGATGTTAATAAAATATATGTATTGTGTATTAATTCTTACGTACTATAATTTGATTCCCATTCCACCACTAAGGCTAGTTAGAACCCCTTATACCGCTAATGTTACATTGAGCTTTTTTATGTAGAATAAATTGTTAAATATAAAGACTTCTATGTCCGTATATCAATTAGAGTTTTATATTTATACTGACGTGAGGTTTTTTAATAAATTGTTTGTTTTTTTTCAAAATCATGCAACGTAGAAGTATGAGTATAATTTTTTGAAAATGTAGCCAGGAGTCGTTTAGAAATAAGGTAAATAGTCCATACTTCTTAAACTGCATTTGTCAAATATTTCTAAGGCTAATGATCGTACGGAACGTGAGTTATTTCAACCATTATTTACCTAACTCAATTTTACTAACTAATTCCATACTAACACCATTCTCCAGAAAACCCAGAGTTTAGTAAATTAATGAAAAATTTAGTTTCTAGATGTTAATAAAATATATGTATTGTGTATTAATTCTTACGTACTATAATTTGATTCCCATTCCACCACTAAGGCTAGTTGGAACCCCTTATACCGCTAATGTTACATTGAGCTTTTTTATGTAGAAGAAATTGTTAAATATAAAGACTTCTATGTCCGTATATTAATTAGATTTTTATATTTATACTGACGTGAGGTTTTTTAATAAATTGTTATTTTTTCAAACTCTTGCAAAGTGAAAGTATGAGTATAAATTATTTGAAAAATGCCATTTTATTCTACGAAGAATGCTTTGTGTTATAATATTTTGGGGAAATTCATAAAACCTCACTTCAGTATACGTAGTTACATATAAGTTATGTTTAATTAAAATTTCATGTGCATCTCTTCGGTAGATTCAGAGAAAAAGGTACACGCATTTAAAAAAAAATATTTCGAGAAAAATTTATTTTTAATATGAAATTTCACTTCGTCAAAAAATTGTGAATTACAACAAGTATTCGTCCTCTTTTATTAAGCATTACCTTCTTCAATATTTGTTTTAAAAAGTTTATGTTTCCTGTTTTACTTAAATTGCCCAGAAAAAACACACATAATTTTTTTTTTCAGTTTTGTTTAACGGGATATTTTGTATCATGTAAATCACATTTCTCAAATTATGTATCACAATTTGAAGAATATTTTCTCTGATGTAATGCAAATATCAAAGTGGGCCATAAAACATCATGATTGCCTTGTAAAAATGTAACGATATGCAAAAGTAAGGATTTGGGAATATATGATTATACGACATTTATCGAAAGTTTTCACGAAAGTTTTGTTTATTCACATGTAAACAGTTCTTCTAAGACTATCAGATCTCCCAATTTTTCTAAACTGATCAAATGATTTCTAAAACAGCCAGATCAAAAATGTTTTTATTTTCTTAAACATGAAAGACAACCACAAAAAACATCGCATATCAGCATATCATCACATAATACCTAATTTTCTTTTTCACAGGAACTGTTAAATATAAAGACTTCAAATATTGCCTGAATATTAATTAGACTTTACTTTTTATACTGAAGTGAGATGTTTCAAATATATTGTTCAGTTTTATCAAAATCATGCAACGTAATAGTATTGCTATGAATTTTTTGAAAATTGTCATTTATTTTTTCATGATAAGTGACATGTAACAAAATATTTTTGGAATACTGATAAACGTTCACTTCAGTATATATAGATACATGTCAGTTATGTTCAATTAAAACTTTATGTACATCCATACAATATATTCTGAGAAAAGTATACATACAGTTTAAAAGCATCATATTGAGAAAAATGCATTTTTCATTAAAAATCTGCAT
This sequence comes from Trichonephila clavata, assembly GCA_019973975.1. NCBI lineage: Eukaryota > Metazoa > Arthropoda > Arachnida > Araneae > Nephilidae > Trichonephila > Trichonephila clavata. The sequence goes on from BMAO01039684.1 coordinate 49,031, forward strand.
TTATCACAAAAAATTAGGAATTACAACATGCATTTGTTCCATTTTATTGTACATTAGCGTATTCTATATTTGCTTGAACTATGACTGTTTTGTTACATATTTTACTTAAAGTGTCCAGAAAATACATAAGTAGCATTTTTCAGCTTTTTTTTAACGAGATATTTTGTAATATTTACATTATTTTTCTCCAAATTTGTATCAATGTTTGATGAATTTTAGTTCTGATGTATTACAAACATTAAATATGATCATAAAACATCTTTAATGCCTTGTTATAAGGGATCAATATGTAAAAGTAGGATTTAGGAATATGTGATTATAGGACATTTCTCGAAAGTCTTCATTAATTTTTTGCATATTCGCATGCAATCAATATTTGTAGAAGTATCAGATATCACATTTTTTTTAAACTGGCCAAATGATTTCTAAAACATTCAAATCAAAACTATTTTTTTGTTTTTAAACATGATATGTATGCATTTTTCTGTTTATAACAACCTTTATGCAACGACAAATGGTATCGCTCATCTGAATTATATGTAGGTCCAATTCATTCAGAAACTTTTGAAAATTTAAGTTTAAAAACTTGTCTGTACAAGAAAGAAACATTTATATTTATACTGAAGTGATTTCTTAAAAAAATATATTGAGTTTTTTCAAACAAAAACTTTTACTTTTCATCAATGAATTTATTCAAAGTTGCACTTTTTGTTACGACTTGTGCTCTTTAGCTAAATGTTTTTGTAATATTTCCGTATCACTTCAGTATGCCAAGTATGCATAATGAATATGTAATGTAAATTTGTGGTGTATTCATATACAGTAAATTTAGAAAAAATTAATTTTTAAACACAATTTTTAAAATGTAATTTTTAGAAAACATTAACTTTTTTATAAGAAAACTTTAGCTTGTCAAAGAATGTATCCAACAAAAATATTTTTTCTTCATTATAAAATAATTCTTATTTAAAACATTTGAACCACCATGTAACTATAAATCCAGCACCAAAACTTGACAGTTAATTGTTCATTTATACTGTTATCTAAAGTCAATTGCGAATGGATAAATAAAAAGAAAGATTTGGAATTGTTTCAGGATATTTAAAAAGGCAAATATGAGTCAAAAGTGGTCGTATCTCACCAGTTGATGTTTTTTTAAATTTATTTTGACATTCTTCTAATTTAAAATAGGACATATGTGTTATATTCCTAGAAAGGTAATTAATTACAGATTTCTGAATCATCAAAAAATCGATAGTCTCATGATTTTTAGCTCACTGACTGGCCCTAAAATTCATACCAATTTTGTCTAGATACAAGACAAATTTACACATACTTACAGAACATCCCCATTTGACTGTATGGAAACAAAAACACCACTTGCAAATATTTTTCTTTCTTTATAAATTTCTCATCATATCGCGTTAAAATTAATATAATTACTAATACCTTAAGATATAAGTTATTAATTACTTTACATTATCGCCAATTGCATTTATTTGGTAACCATCGTTTTTCTGTTAATAGAAATAAATTTCTCAATTAGCAGTTTTTTAATTGTTATCAAACTCAATTCAGAATGCTCTAAATTTTCTTTCTTTGCAATTTTTAATTCCAGAAATATGTGTAAAAAATATGGAGACTACAGACTGACTATTGTGTCGCAACTATTTATGTTTTACAAAAAATGTCTTAATTTATTAATATCGTCATTAAGTAAATATATTCATAATATTTCTATATTTGTTTTAATATTCGTAACTTGAAGCTTTGAAGTAATAGCTGTAAATTTCCAAAAAGAAGCCGATCCGTTTACAGGCGAGGATTGCATTTTTAAGGGCATTTCTTATGCTCCATTTTCTGCCATAAAGCATTCTGTTAATTCTGATTGCATGTATACTAAAATCATTAGTTTTTCGTCCGATTACTTAAGCACATCATCATAGTAGTTGGTCAGAATTTGGGGAATTATCACCTAGGAACATCGTCATTAGATTCTGTGAAAAATATAAAATGTGGTATATTATTACGTGGTTTCTTGTAAGCAAATTTCTCATTTTATAAAAAAAGTAAAATAAAGATGTTAAACATTCATTGCTGCTGTAAAATTTAATCCTCTCGTTGTGCATCCCGCGATTTCCACCTGCACCATACGTGTTGCAAAATTTGCGCATCCCGCGATTTTCGCGAGTATGCATTTTTTTTTTAATATTCAGCTGTACTACCCATGATGTTATTGTTTATGTTTTCATTTATGCTGTCATGATCGTATTTTTATGATCTAATTCTATAATTAAAAAAAAACTCTTTTGCAAAAAAAAAAAAGTGTTTATTTATTTCTAAGGAGTGGATTTAATACGTAGATTTGAAATACGTAATTAAAAATTACGCGATTTTTGAAACTATTTTTGTAAAATAACTACGCAGGAAAGGGTAAAGTTATAAAAAGAGGAGAATGAAAACAGCAAAAGTGCCATCGAGTTTCAAATGGATGAGGATTATACGTTTTGGAATCAATCATTCTAAAAAAATAACTTAAGAAAAAAATATATTTTATTTCAAAAATTTATTTAAAACTCAAAATTTGTATGTAAAGCGAATTAAAAAAAAATTCTTTAATTTCCATGAATGTTACCATGGAGACAAAAAATATTGCCATGTGGGTAACTCTGGTAGATCCTCTTAAAATCGTATTGTGGTAAGGTAGACCCCCAATGACGATAGTTTTACATAGTGTTAATAATATTTTAATAATAAAGTTTTTTCAATCCTGTAATATAATAACGTACCATCTGAAAAAGCCGTAAAATTTGCACCATTTTTTGCATAGAAAAAAAGAGGAGGAATATATATATTTACAGTAAACGATATTCAACAATGTGTCATGTCTAAGAGGAAAAACTAGTTGAATGATGAACATATGCGTCCAAAGATTAATCTAACAAAAGGAGGACACATGTAAGCTTATTTATTTTTGGACTAGACTTGATGTAAAAGTAGTACTCCGATAGAGTGTACAACCCTCAATGTATTACCGTCTAATGGCCAGTGAATTAGGAAAAAAATAGAATTTAAAATATATGCTGTTCATTTAATGTTTAATGGTTTTTTTTAATAAATGTATTCCATTTTAAGGCGACTCGGTACCCTTTCAATTTTTTTTTTATTTATGCATCTAAAAATTATATTTTAGCATTTCATATACTGTTTATATTCAATTAAACAATATGAGGTGTAATTTTGCGTATATTATTCACACAATTTCAAAAATTAAAATTTAAAAAAAATGAAAAATTTAAAATCCTACTCCTTCTGTATTTATTAATATTTGACATTAAATTTTTTGTAACATTCTAAAGGATGTTTAAAACAACTTTAGGGATCGATTTACAATAACTTAATTGGTTGTGGAGAAAAAAATAAAATGTTAATACATACGCTAAATTTAACGAAAAACCCAATATCTCCTACATTTCAATTTTTTTAAAAAAAAGTATTCAGATTATAGCAAAACGGATCCCTAATTTTGTTACATGCATGATTTATAACACACAGAGACAAAATGAAAGTGATGGGATAATAATTGTGGAAGAAGTAGCATTTTGAAGGAACTAATGTATTGAAAAAACACAAGCTGAGAAAAACCATTTTAAAGTTTATACTTCTGAAAAAATTATTATTATAATCATAAATAAATTTAAAATACCATTTTAAAACATTAGCTATACATTTTTCTTCAAAATAATTGCTTTTTCATATTAATTGAACCCATATTTCTGTAAATGTTACATTTTTACACAATAATAATGGCACATAAATATCAAGAAAACTCGAAGAAAACGTTAATTTTTTTTTCCTGTTGTAACAGAAGTTTTTAAAATCTTTTGAATCACATAATATTTAAATAATATATTTGTATGAAAAACACATGATGAAAAGAACTGAAATTATAAAATTATTAATATAAAATGCCTAAATTAAAAATATTTACATGCACACATTTTACAAAAAAAAAAAAAAAAAACATTATTAAAATACCTCAGAAATATCCTGCTTTATAAGAAA
>BMAO01039685.1:0-44081 GCA_019973975.1 Trichonephila clavata
CAGTTGAGAGAGGGATTCTAAGTGCAAAGGGAGCTCGAGACAGGAACCCCCCCCCCTCTCTTTCGCCTTCTATTTTTGTTCTTGGAGGGTCCAGTTTACAACCAACTGAAGACTATTTATATGACATCTGACCCCTCTTTTACTGCCCACCCCATGGCAGTTTTCAATTACATGAAAACTGAGCCCGACATTCTAGTTGTACAAAGAAACTGCTTTTTTTCCGCTGTTTCGTTTCTGTTTTGAGGAACATCAGTTTTTCATTTGAATTTATAAAAATATAAGTTTTAGTTAAGGCAAAAATCTTTATATATATATATAATATATATATATATATATATATATACATTCAAAACAATTTTCTGTGATATTCTTCAATACTAAATTGCATCAAAATCCTTTTTTAAACAGTTTAATGACAAGAGAAATTTATAAAATTAATGGAATAAAAAGAGTGTAATGTGATTTAAATTATTCTCTTTCCTGAAATATTTCAGGTCAGTTCTTTATTTCCGATTAAGTTCAATAATTTTATTTAAAAACGGTTTAAGACATGTAACAAAAAAAAATCTTATATAAATTTAATAAAGTACAGTGGCGTAACTACCAATGGGCTAGGTAGTGCCCCCTTGAGCTCAGGGGACCCTCACGCCTTGACCACCAAGCAAGTCGAGCTTGCGATAATTTCTCCCATAATTGAGGTATAAATATAAAAGATTGTTACATAGCTGTAATCATGGCAACTCCGTTGAAAGTAATTTCAAGCCTTGTAAGGAATTCCCCTAAATTCTTTCCTTTGTTTGTGTATAGTGTTGCGAATTTTACTTATTAAAAAGTTTATATTATTTTTCAATTTTTTCATTTTTCTAATCTTTACTTGAAAATAAACATCAAGTTCCATGAAATGTCTTACCATACATCTAAAAAAACTACACAGGAAGCTATTTCTTCTTGGTCATTTTATTTTTTATAACAATATGATTCATAATAAGCTATTTTCAATGTTTCACAATCTGGTATCTGCAACAGACTGATGTAATTTTGACCCCCCTCCTCTGTTTTTTCGTGTGTTTTATTTTAAATAATTATAATAATTTTGTATTATATTTTCTTGTTTGTGCATATTCCTTTTATCATTTCCTGTCTATCACATGTCAAATCGAACCTGGGCAATCACTAAATTCACAAGAAAACTCATATGCATACATGTAAGTAATTTGTAGCTTTGCTTTCCTATGTTCTGCAGAGCTTGACACAGGGCTGATGTGAACCAGCTTTGTATATATATATATATATAATAAAATACTCTAATATATTTTTAATTAATAAAACTCCACCAATATTCTCTCTTTTTTTTGCACCAAGACCTTTGGATACCTAGCTACGCCACTGATAAAGTATATTGAGTATTGGTTTTGGGACCCACACAATTTTTTGGAAGAACAGTTTTAGTGTTGGAATTTCTAATACAAAAAAAAAAGGAACGAGTCTTACAGTAGTCGCATATGATGTGTAACATGACATGTTATCCTGGTAAATACGCAATAGTAAGATAAATCCTGGAAAAAATTAATCGGGTATGATTGGAAATAATTTTCTATCAAATAATTTTATCTTTAATGTAAATTTTATTTAATTAACACAAAGAGTCATGTAATTTTTTAGCAAAAATAAATATTCTTGTTCAATTTGGGGAAGACACACACACAATAGACTTATAATGACTAAAATCTGACACATATACTTGAGATTTTAAAGTATTTAATAACCTTTGAAAAACAACGTCAATAACAGTACCACTGTTAGCTGTCGATATATTTCGGTTTGTGCTCATTTCGAGCTTGACCTCATCATTCAAAAAAGCTATGAGCGGACAATCGTAAAGTTACCTGGCTGACAAACAGATTTGGTAAAGCAGTAATTGGTTCGGCCGTTTGTTTCTGAGAGATTTGTGTTCGTTGCAAAAAAAAAAAAAAAAAAAAAAAAAAACCTGCTGCGTGGAGTTGAATTTTGTGCAATTCTTTTCGGCTGTACTCCTTCAGTTTTTAATTTTTTTTCTCACGTTTCTTTTGTCGAAAATCTCGCATACATTCTGCTTTGGATTTAGTCGTCTCGGTAAATCACAAAATCGTTTTAAAGTTATTGTATTCCAGATTTTAATTTCAATTAACTTTTTTCACTAATCATACTAAATATTTTTCTTATTTATCACACTAATGTTATATTTTTAATATCACAAACAGAAACCAGCAATATATTTTTAAAAAAAAATAAAAATCAGCTTTTAAAACCGTGGAGGATTATATACCATAATGACTAAAGACGCGAGATTCCCAAGTTCAAAAAAGGTCATGAAGAATACAAAGAAACTGTAAACTCAAGTGTCATTCTGGCTATCCGATCTTGGCTTAGAACAGGGATGGCCAACTCAAATGACCTTGCGGGCCACTTCGGAAAAACATTATAATCCTGCGGGCTGCAAACAAAAATAATAAATCTTTATATTATATTTAGACCCATCACAAACATTTATTGGAATGAAAATTTAAAAGGGAATGAATTATTATTGATTTCATTATTTTTCATCTATACAAGCATAGATAATTTATAATAATAATGCAAGGATCAAATATGTCTAATTCTAGCAATAGGCAGCGCGATGGAGTTACAGGAATCGAGTGTGATGCTGCGCTGCAATACCGCACACTTCTAAGAATGTATTAAAATAAAAGAAAGGTAATAAAATAGAAACAGTTATGAAGTATATTTGTTACAAAACACTACATTAAAAACAAAAATATTGTACAAAATAATCACATTTTGTAATGAATCTCGAGGGCCGCAAAATTATTCAAGGCCGCGGCTTGGCCACCCTTGGCTTAGAATTACGAAGTCTGTCGCAAATAACATATATGGCTCTAGAGCAGTGGTCTTCAAACTTTTTCAACTCAAGGAACCCTTTGAACTTGAAAGTGTTTTTGTGGAACCCCTAGAACTAGAAAGTGTTTTCGTAGAACCCCTAGAACTAGAAAGTGTTTTCGTACAACCCCATTCCAATCAGAATTTCCCGGAATTTTTGGGGAAAATCTCTAATTCCTCAGATGTTAAACATTCAAATTGTGGAGTGAGTGAGTGAATATTAACGTCACACTGTTCAGCTACACGAGAGCTTTTGGTAACGGACCTCGTAATTTTGAACCATGGTCAAGTGACGGGGATGACACCTGAGATAGCACCTCATCTCCTAACTACCACACCACACCAAAGGAAGGACGTTTGAGCTCTCGACAGATTTAACGTGCATCGCTCCCCTACACGGTGGCTCTTTAGTGGTGCTGGGCTTGAACTTGAAAATTGTGGAACTATTTGCCTGTATTTGTACTTGCAGTGCATTCTTCATAGCGCATTAACTTAGAATTCATTTTGGAAAAAAAAAGCAGTGATGAGTTATCTTGAATAATATATGAAACACATGTATAAATGAAATGCAAAATGTAGATACTGCTTTCCAGAAAGAAATTTAAAAAAAAAATTTCTGTAATGTTATTTCTAAGTTGAATTTTCAGTGAAGGAAATAAAAACGGAATAAAAACATCAGTAGCAATAGTAAATAAATTAATTGAAATTTATATGTTTTAAGAAGAAACTATTAATGTTACTAAAAATATTCTTAAAATTATGGAAAACTTTCTGATTTATTTTAAATCAATGGTATTTCATCTTCGGAATATTTGAATCTTATTTAAAATGCGATGATCAATAAATCCATTTAGTATGTGGAAACTTTCACAATATTTGAAATGAACAGCGGAACAAGAATTTAGAAAAAAAGAAATACACACTTTTCTTTCCAATTCCTGAAATTCTGTCCTATATTCTTTTTTCGTTTAGCCGAAAGAAATAATCTTTTTTTTGAAGCTGCGACGATGATCCATTTTATTTAATAACTGAAATAAACTGTGCAAAATAAGTTTTGAAACATCTGATATTCAAATAACTTTAACTTGGAAAAAAACACAGGAATTTCAATTTTGGAGATATGTAAGAAAAGAATGCGAAATCTGATTCACTTTATCCTGACGATTCAAATGCATTTAATAAATATTAATTGTTCATTTTAATTATTAATAAAATATAACTTATTTAGTATACATAAATAATTTTAAGAAAGGTGGAATAAAAAACAGAGGATAGCTTTTTGTACAAAACGTATTTGTAGTTATTTTGAAGCACAGACTCAAACTTTCTTAAGAATGGTGTAATTGTAAACAGTATCTTGAATGCCTATAGATTCTTAGAAAACAAGACCCGTTTTAATGGGGGAAGGGGAATCTCTGTTACACAATCCACCGAAGAGTCATAAATTACCCCCTTTCACCAAGGGAACGCAGGGAAAATTTCATGTATCCTTCCGCAAGAAGGCGGAGTTACAAGTTTACTTTCCCCTCATTCCAAATATGCAATGCTGACTTATTTAATTACTCGCAAATAAATTAGTTTTAAAATTTTAAAGTATATGCGTTTGAAAGAGCATAAAAAATAATGGATTTCCGCTGAAAAACTTTTTTTATCCGATAATTGAAAATATTTTTATGATCGTTTCAACGCACTAAATGTGCATTTTCAAGCTTTTAATAAATATTTAAAAATATTTAGAATTTTTTTTTTAAAAATCGAAATCAAGAGAAACATTAATTTTTTTTTTATCTTTAGGATGCATTTTGTTTCATACAGTTAAAAGCAATACCTTAGACGTAAATTGAATTATAAGAAACTCCATAGGATTAACATTACACTCGGGTTTTCGTGGTGGCGTGTCACCGGGAGCCTTAAACAGGTTTCGTTCCATCACAACCTCACTTTGGCGTCCTCCAGCCAAAAGTAGTGCTCCATGTGCCTGTTCTGAGCCGTGTGATAATGAACCAAAAAAAGGAAATCATCCAAGTTGGTCATTGAGAGTGATTTTGAATGTTTTTGTGGTGATGATGAGGATGTAAGTAAAAGTGATGGTCATACATGTGTAGGGTGGGAGAGGGGGATGGTGGTAGAGGACCCCCCCCTCCTCCTTCCAGACCCATGTTTGTAGGATGGACCTCACCTCTAGCAGTCATCTTACAGGGGGAAGGTTCTTAAACAGGTTTCGTTCCATCCCAACCTCACTCTGGCCTCTTCCAGCCAAAAGTAGTGCTCCATGTGCCTGTTCTGAGCCGTGTGATAATGAACCAAAAAAAGAAAAAAAGGAAATCATGCAAGCTGGTCCTTGAGAGGGATTTTGAATGTTTTTGTGTTGATGATGAGGATGTAAGTAAAAGTGATGGTCATACATGTGTAGGGTGGGAGAGGGGGGGACGGTGGTATATATATAGGACCCCGTTCCAGACCCATGTTTGTAGGATGGACCTAACCTCCAGCAGTCATCTTACATGAGGAAGGTTCTTAAACAGGTTTCGTTCCATCCCAACCTCACTCTGGCCTCCTCCAACAAAAAGTAGTGCTTCATGTGCCTGTTCTGAGCCGTGGGTACAGTTTAGAGAAAACTTTACTAAACAAAAGCCTCATCATTATGCCATGTGGTCAAATTGTCAACTCTCCTGACGAACTTCTGTTCAAGGTGTATCCTAACATTCAGCAAAACTTCTAGGCCCAGGACTGGCTTTCTCACAGAGCAATTCTGGCAAACAGAAATGATGTGGCTGAGAAGCTCAATGCCACCATTTAGAAGCAGCTTCCAGGGCAAGAATATGCCTACAAGTCCATAGATTGCATCCTTAATGAGGATGAAGCAGTACAATATTCTTGATTCCCATTGAGTTCTTGAATTCCATCCAGACTCCTGATTTGTAAGCCCACAACTTTATTCTGAAAGGTGGTGCTCCAACAATGCTGATCCGAAATATTGATGTGCCCAGGTTGTGCAATGGCACAAGATTAATTCTGAAAAAGCTGATTCAACATGTCATTCAAGCCACAGTACTCACAGGGTGTGCTAAGGGTGAGGATGTCTTCATTCCAAAAATACGTATCATTCCCTCAGACAGCACCATACAATTCAAGAGAATACAATTCTCTTTGAAACTGTGCTTTGCCATGACAATCAACAAGTCACAGGGCCAGTCTCTTGGGATTGCTGTTATAGACTTGTAGACACCATGCTTTTCTCATGGGCAGTGGTATGTGGCCTGCTCCAGAGTGGGCAAAGAAGAAAATCTTTTTGTACAAACTCCAATTGGAACTGCCAAAAATGTTGTCTATCACATTGCCTTAAGATAAATGTACCCTTTATTGCATGCAAATAAACAGTTTTTTGTACGCTTCTACAGAAAACCTTATTTTAAAACCCGGCAAAGCCGGGTACTTGCAGCTAGTTGTGTAATATTTGCAAGCCACGCTGTTCCTTACATTATAATGACGATTCAATGTGAACTTGGCGAAATCTTGGTCATAGAGCCAAGTGGGTATCATTTTTAGTGACAAAGTTGGCGACCATATTTGGTGAGCTTACGACTCTAAGAATTCTTCTGGAATTTAGTTTAGCAATTGTCTCAAACTGCCATCTTCATTAAAAACGACAGCAGGCGCAGTAACGAAACAAATTACAAAAATTGAAAGTGACATTTTAAAGCCATGTTTAACAGTCGAGGATTTAGAATAATTTCTCGATCTTCTAAATGAAAGAGTTGAAGAATTAAAATTAATTGATTCCCAAAATGAAAGTCTCATTAACGTTGGTGAAATGAGAGTTGAATTTGAAAGTATAGAAGTGTATAAAAAATAAATAGCACGCGATTCAAAACACAAAATTTAATTCAAAAATTAATAAAGGATCCAACGTTAATGATTCTTGGCAAAATTGCAATATATCTCTAATCAGCTCGTGCCGGAACGAAACAAAAACAAATGGAAAAAAAAACGCATAAAATTGCCAAAAATTAACTATCCCGGAATTCTTTGGTGAAATTAGCAAGTGATTAAAAGTTTGGAATTCATTTAAATCTGCCATTCATAAGAATGATAACGTGAGCAAAACTGATAAATTTAATCACTTAAGATAATTTTTAGGAGGTTCTGCATTCAGCTTAATCGACGGAATATAATTAACAGAGGAATGTTATGAGCACTCAAATGGTATTTTGAAACAAAGATTAGGGGATAAAAAATTTTAATTAATGTGCACACTGAAAAATTTCTCCGAACCAGCCCATTAAAGAATTCTAATGATTTTAAAAGTTTCCCAACCTTTTTAATCATATACAAAGAAAAATAATAGAAGTTTAGAACGTTTATCTGTGAAAAAGGATAGCTGTTCAAGTATTTTGGTTCTCATTTTAACAAAATTATAGCAGCGTGACTCTTTTTGAATACAATAAATCAAAGAGCAATACTTCTGGCGGCGAAATTGAACACACTTTGTAAGCGCGCGTGTCAAATCCGCATTTTGTTCGCCAGCACACCTCGCCAAATTTATTGTGGGTTTTGTTTTTGCAGCAATCAGAGTTACATTTTAAGTCAAAAAGTGAAACTAAGTAACTGCCGATGTTTAGATGATAGAATGAGGTGGTGATTTGTGGATAGGGTTGGAGAAGGCCAGTCTAAAATCCAGATTTGTAGAGAATTCAGTTTAACGCCCAGAGTGGGGTTCAACTTACGGAAAGTTTCATAGTGCTGGATACATCGAGAGAACGCCTGGGTAAGGCCGTCCAAGAGCAAAGTCGACCACAGAATACAGCCATTTGTCCATTGAAGCGATGCATTACAGCAGCTTTTCTCAAACTGGGGGGCGTGATAACCCTGCAAGGAAGGTGCGGACATATTGAAAAGTTGAAAAAAAGATTGCTTTAAAAATTTATTAATTTACTGAAAGTATACAAAGAAGAAATAAGATCGGACATACTAAAACATGAAAAACACATTTGCACTGATATTATACACTTACAAATGTATCAGTACTGCACAATGCATTTGATAACTAATTTAACAATACGATGTTAAGGTCAAGTTTATAATAATTACTAATGACTCCATGGGACTTGCCATATATAAAATTATTATAAAAATTAACACTCTAATGTTGATAATTTGCACAGTTTATAACTAATCCCTTAACTGCCGTTAAAAGTTTCGTGATTCGCTCCTACATGGCCCCGTTTTACACGTAGGCATGCGTACGTGATGTATTAGGGGGGGGGGAGATAAGAAATAAATAAGTTAATCCTTCGGAAACACTGTCAAGGCCCTTTAATTGTATTCCAAAGTCTTCGAAATAGTTTTATGGATAGCAGTGTACACAGAAGATCGTATTTCGGAAGGACGTATATGTAAATCCTGGACAAGTAACGTTTTGGCTGAATGAGACTTTTATACACGCCGGTGGTACTTAAGAAGTTAAAGTCGCAATGTACCTTTAGCGTCAAAGTACATTAATATTGACACTAATAAATTGTTATTGTATGGAGGGGGATGCGATGAAAATTTTGATGAAATATTGGGTCGTAAATATTGAAAGTTTGAGAAGCACTGTCGTACGTCAATCTTGACAAGAATTGCTGGGGAGAGTTCCACCAAGTAGACAATGTTACAGAGGATGCAAAAAAAAAAAAAAGGGTTCTAATATTTTCTGTATGGAATCACTTTTTAAGTACACTGCTAATGAATGCTATGTTTCAGTTGATATGATATTTTTTTTCTGTTTATCCCTCAAAATGGCACTTCCGTCTGTGAAGTGCCCGCTTTCCTTTCCCTAATTGCTGGGGAAAAGTGTCTTAAATGGGTGGTCAAGAATTCTGACCTCTGTTCCCACGACCATTCCTTAGAATCCGGGAGTGGACATATTTCCCGGCCTGTGTGGAATTTCCGTTTCTCACGGATCCGAGTCGATGGCGTGTCTGGAGGAGGACAACCGACATTATTCATCGGAAATTTCCCACGCTTTGAGGGGCCAACGGACAATGGTTAAAGAAGTACCGAAAAGAGGAACCAGGAGCAACCTAGGCTTTAAAAGGCACGGCGTGAGAATTTGCGGAGAGAACCGTTTACAGGCCTCTCTAGCGATATACAGCGAGAAACGCACTGCATTTGCACCCACGATTGGAGTTAAACTGCGAAGCCGAAGGACTTTGGCCTCTATTACCGATAAAAAGGTGTCAACTTAACGTGATTCTCATTAAAAGTTGAACGTTTGAGATGAACTGAACTTTACTGTAAAAGAGACTGTGATCCCTATCTCGGAACAATTGTAAAAGTATTCCAGTTATTCTCTGTAATAAATTGTTTTGATAAGCTGATTCAAGTCATTACACATCCATATATTCCAAAACAAAACAAAAAATATTTTTAGTGAGTTCTAGGGTTTGCAGCCCCGGGATCCCGGTGTTTTTTCAAATCCTGAAATCCCTTGAGTGAAATAACTAATCTCAGTAGTTAAATTTTGTCTGAATTATGCTTTAAATTTTTTTCTCATCAAAATTTTCTAAGAATTTAATTCTCAGAATATTTATGTAGAGAACCTCTACTTCCTAAACGAGACATTGCTCGACATTCATTTCTGTTCATCAGTAATAAACAAAACTGTGATTCATTTGTCTGATGTTAATAATAAATTTTGATTTTTCTTTTCTGAATCATCAGTCATGAATCTTTTTTCTGAATTAGCCGATTGTCGATGGCCTTCTGCACCCGAGGTTGCGGGTTCGACCCCGGCCCAAGTCAGTGGATTTTAGTGATGCAGAAAATTGACAGCGACCATGTCGTATGATTATGCGGCATGTAAAAAAAACCTTGAAGTGCCCGTTTGGCATGGGTGCTCTTGGTAAAATTAAATTCCTATGTTCAATTTCGCATCGTCAGAGCTCAGGTGCCTCCATCTGGGGAGGAAACTGGGCGTTAAAATTACTTGAGGCAATTGGTTTCGCCTATACGGTGCCGCACTAAAAAGTGATACCAGCTCCTGGGGAATGAACTAGGTCTGCAAAGGTAAAAAATGACAATTGCAGCCCCATTGGAGAAAAAATTCTGAATTATCATATTAAGTCAATATAAAAAATGCGTTTTGTCATAACATTTTTCTCTCTCTTTTTATACATCAAGAGATAACTTTAGTAATACTATTTCATTACTGTAAGTATATTCTTATAAGATGTTTAAGCTGTTACTGTGCTATTTGAAGTATCGAAAAGGGATTTCTTCAAAATTCTTTGTGAATATTTAAAAAAATTTTGAACTAGTTAAAGGTGAGTTATTTCAATGTGTTCTTTTTTAATATACCGAGAGATAAATTTAGTAATATTATTTTGTTTCCATTATAAATATATTTTCGAATTAGATTGCATGTATTAATATTGAAATTTTATTAAAAATATTTCGAAAAGACATTTTTTGAGGAAGCTAAAAGACAGAATTTTATTGGACTGTGAAATTTATAATGTATTTATTATTATTATTTTTTTTTAATATTAAAACCTGTTTTTGGGTATTTTTATTAGAATTAATTTTAGTGATTATTTTTATTAAGTTCTAGTGTTATATGTTAATAAGATTTTTTTTTTAAAAAAAGAAAGTAATTTTTTCTGTGGAAGTTGTATAAGAAGATAAATTTTAGATTAAAATTTATATAAATCCATTCTATCGTTTGTAGGTGCTTTACACAGGTACATGTGAATTTATTGGAAAAAAAAATTTCAGTTGACTTCATCTTTTTAATTTTGAAAAATCTACTTCCTTAGAATGTCTTACCATGCAGTTATCATTTCTAAATATATTTTTTTTAAAAATACAATGTTTCAATGAAAATAAAATAGAGGTTTTTATTCTGTTTTAGGTTTACAATAAAATTTTGGAAAATCTCAAGCACCGATTTTTAACTCAAATGAGTCAATTTTTAATGATTTCAAATTGTTTATTTTTATTGCATGCATTATGTTCTATTTTTTATTGGTTTTGGATGAACTAAGTTTTGTTTTGATTTGTTTCAATAAATAATAATATTAAGCCAATTTTTTAATTATGTTTTCAGTGTTATATAATTTTAACCATGCAAATTTGTAAGTATTTTTCGTAAATAGTCCTAATCCCGGGATTTGGATAATGTAGTCTTGAAGTCCCGGGAATGAAAATATAGCACCGAATTGCAAACCTTAGGGAGTTCTGACAAACCTAGAAGTTTGTCCCATGGTTTTAGAATCATCCTGTATAAATCTTGCAATTTTACAATAAATACTTCTGGAAGCAGCATTTCAAATGAATAAATTAAAGGGGCTCTAGGCAATGCATACACTTCATGAGGGCTTAGAGCAGTTATATTCTAGATTGTACAACTTAAAGTTCCTGTCTCATGTTGTATACCTTCCCACTAAAATTCATAATATCTAAATCAAGCTCACATAATCTTTTCGTTACAGTTTTCTCTAGTCCTTCCTTGACACAATAATTCAAAAAATCCTTTTAATGACACGTTTATATTTAATCTTTTCTCTTCCAATTTTGGAGGCTGATGGTCAAGGTAACAGACTCATAGCTGGGGGGCGTGTCATGAGTTCGAGCCCGATACCACTGAAGACCAGCTGTGTAGGGAAGAGATCGAGAGATCCGACGTCATTCCGTTGGTGTGGTGTGGTAGTTCGGAGAGGAGGGTGCCAGCTTAGGTGTCATCCTCATCACTTGACCATGGTTCAAAATTAGGAGGTCCGTCATGAAAAGCCACCGTGTAGCTCAGGCATGTCAAACTCATATGCTATTGCGGGCCACATGATCTATTTTATATTAAGTTGGAAGCCGCATGCTTTCATTGTTAAAAAAATAAAAAAAATACGATTTGTAGAATGATTATAGTATGCATTTATTAGAATCAACACGTCAAGGGTTTTTTTAATATAAAAAAAAGAAAAGAAAAAGGATATAAATGAGAAATTATTATTTAAGAATTTAAGGTTACCAAAACTTTAAAATGCTTCAAATTTTGCATTTTTTCAAATTTTTGGTCTTAAAATATAAAGGATACCTTGCTAATTCTGTTGCGCTGTATTACTTTTTTTTTATAATTCTACAAAGAGAAAGCTGGAAAATTTAATTTAATATAATAAGCAAAATACTACTCCCCCTTTTTAAAGGGACAAAATTTTGAACACTGAATTCTCTCCTTTTGTTTTTAAAATTAATTTTAAACAGTTATGCAAGACAATTTAAGAACAAGGTTTATTTTTATCATTTTAACAAGACATTTCAGATACATATTTATATAATAAATTAATCTAAATAATGCTGCGTAATATGCAAGGATAGTGCTCAAAGTGAAGTATAAAAAATAAGTAGTAAAACATTAATGCGTAATATATTAGTGCTTTACATGAAAAATACTGTGAATCGTTGATGACACATGTGTTTGCGAAGCTTACATTCAAATCTAAACAGCAAAAATTTAAAACGAAAAGAAATTCAAAGGTAATAAACTAAAGCACACTAATCCTATATTGACTATATTAAATACTTGTTTTTAAAATATTTTTTTAAAAATCATAATGGAAAATATATATATATTTTTTTTGATTTTCTTAGAATGAGTTTTTTTTTAGATTCCAGTATTTTCTGAAAATCTACTTTACCTATATAGCACTCATATATCTGGCATACTACAAAATTTTCTTATTTCCAATACAAGGAATACTTTTAAAAAATAAATATTTAAAGTTTTTAGATGTTGCACATTATCTTCATAAGAATTATATAATGTGTTTAAATCATAAAATTAAACGTTTTTTAATTTTTTTATTTTTACATTTATTGTATAGAACAATATGTTAACAAACACTACAAAGTTTAGAAGTTACATTCCAGTAAACTTTATGCAAGATGTACCTAAAGCTAAGTACATGACTGAAAAATATATGATGGCTTTATTAATTGCTCACACACAATTATTTATATTTATAAATGTGATTTTTTTACATAAACAAGCACATAAGTATACAGGTATTACAGCTTAAAATAAGCTTATTTTTACCTGCCAAGGACGTCCCGGTTCCCAAGCATTACTTTTTAGAAGATGTTTGGCACCGTTTTTCACAAAGCAAATCATCAAAGTTTGGTTGAATATGCTGAGCTGATGCGATCTTTAAAATTGATGATAAATGTTTATCGGTTAACTTTGACCTTTCTGAATGTTTGTTGCTTTTCATTAAAGAAAATAATTGCTTGTATAAATAAGTACTTCCGAACATAGCCATTATACGCGTAACAAAGGATAACATCTTCGGAAATTTATCTATTGATAAATATGTGTAAAAATCTGGAATTCCAACTTCCATACATTTTTGCTTCAGCAAAGAATCACATTGGATTTCAATTAATTACATTTGTAAATTTTCATCAACAAGTTCAATGTCGATAGTAGAGGTGAAGTAAAGAGTCGAAATTGTAATTCGCAGCTTTTTGAAATCAGAAAATCTTCGATCGAATTCTGTTTCTAACAATTTAATTTGGTGAGCATATTCTGTAAATTTTAATTTAGGGGATTTAATGAGTAAATATTGGCAGCTTTAAAAGTGAGACAGATTTTCATTTTCTATTTGTTTTCGCCAAAGAAATAGTTTTTGTTTGAAAGCGTTAATGTTATGAAATAGTGTTGTAACAAGATTATTTTTGCCTTGAAGCTTAAGATTAAGTTGATGAAGGCGATTTGTGATATCAACTGAGAAGGCCAGGTCCTTTAGCCATTGTCCATCTTTTAATTCAGCACATTCGTATTTTTTGTTTCTAAGAAAATTATGATTTCACACGGAGAAAAAAGAAATACTCAAAAATGACTACATGGACTTACTCAGTTTCAAATGAGTTTGTTTATATCAGATTTGAACGCATCCCTTTACAAATATGAGACATTCCATGTACTCAAAATTTCAAAAAATGGTTAATTAACACTATCAAACAAATTAAAAAGATATTCAGGATTAAAAAAGTTTTTTTAATATACTGGCTACATATTTTAAAGATTGGGGTTCAACAACAAATTTAGTTCTCATAAATCTTCCGAACTATTTTTCGTTTCTACCACGCTACCCGCGGACGAACACATGAGTACTAGATTGTTTTGATTTTGTAAGGCTTTTACAGGAATTTAGCGTAAAAATGTTAAGGTAATGGTAATTTAAGAGGTATGTGGCTACGTTTGGAGCATTTTATTGAAACATAAATTTTCAACTAAAAAAACACTTTTTTCTTTAAAAAGGGTGTGCATAGAACTAGGAATTAAGGTTCAAGTGTAGTATAGATACTTGGCGATGTAAAATTTTTTTGGTGACCAAAATCGATCGCCAAGCTACTTCACTTAGCGATAAGTTTCCCGAAGCCAGAATGAATTCGTTATCTAACCAATAATATCTATATAAAAATCGAAAGGGCCCTCTCCCCTATACTACACTTGAGTCAGGAATTAAAATACAATTCCACAAAATTTTAAATTATTTTGGATAGATTGGGAATTTTTAGTTAAAAATTGCAGTTACAGTAAACCTTGTATTGAATATTCTAATTAATATATTCAAATAATATTAAAACTGCACACAAATAACATCATTATCTGTGCCTAAAGCGATAAGATTTACATTATTTTTTTGAAATTGGTCAATTTTTTAAAAAAAAAAGCATGTTTTTTCTCACAAATTGTATGTGCAATAAATGCATAAATACATACACAGAGATTATAGTCTATAATACAAATAAAATAAAATAAAAGTTTTCTTAAAATGTTAATTCAATGTCTTAAAAAGAAATCCATTTGTGAACTTTACCGTGAAGCCAAAAAACATAGTTTCTCAGACAATGCTTTTAAAGATTTAAATACAATATGAAAAATGTTCTACTAGTTGTACATTTCTTAAACTCACCATATTTATAGCTCAAACTCTTTAGCTTCATGTTTAACTAATTTTCAACCCTTTTGCTGTTTTCTGGAGAGTTTTATAGATTATAAAAATTGTCGAGTTTAGTAAAATTTTCATGAAAAATTGCAATTAGGATCTTTTACACAAAATTCTAATGAATGTATTCAAATAATATTTATACAGTACATAAATAATGGAACATCTTTATATATTAGGAATTAAAAATATGTATTACTTTTAAAAAATTTTTAAATATGCCAAATTTTATGCAAAAACTCGATTTTTTAAAAAAATTAATGATATTTTTTACATTTAAATGCAATGAAGTACATAAATACAGTGAACCCCAAAAGTGTTCGTACACTTGCAGTTTCCTATAAAATTTAATGATTTCGACTAATAAAAATTAATGTATAGAAATTGTAATTTTTTTATGATATCTGCAACTTGTTCTTAATGGAATGACATAATTATTTTTTTAAAAATAGCATAACTATTATTTTTAAAAATTAATAATCAAAAAGCTCCTGAAAAATTACGCCACTAAAATCTTAGAACACTTAACAAAAATCTCAACATAGCTTTAAATATTGTATTTCTTTCTTAATTTAGAACTTAGTAGGATATCTTTTAGTGTCCACAACAACTTTTGGACATCTTGAAATAGATTTAATGAGTTTTTGTAATTTCTGCATCGATTTACCTCCATGCTTCTGTGATTATTATTTTTACTTCCCATTATGTGTTTATGTCATGTTTTTTTTATTTTAAATCTAGTTCTCCCCAAATATGCTCTGCTGGGCTAAATAAATTGATTGAGGAGGTGTTATCACAAAATTTTCGGGCAGTTATAAAGACACCAGCGGTGTACATTGAGAGCAGTACGCTTGGCTTCATTATCCTGTTAAAATATGAAGTCGTGTTCAATATCAAATTTTGGACAGACAATTTAAAATTTCTCTTTAAAATATTTGACTAGAGCTCATGATTCTCAATACCATCAAAAATTACCTAATTCTGTGGCTGATTTACGCCCCCATGCAAGAACACTTCCACTTCCATGGTTC
Source organism: Trichonephila clavata (assembly GCA_019973975.1). Classification (NCBI taxonomy): domain Eukaryota; kingdom Metazoa; phylum Arthropoda; class Arachnida; order Araneae; family Nephilidae; genus Trichonephila; species Trichonephila clavata. The sequence goes on from BMAO01039685.1 coordinate 15,935, forward strand.
ATTCATCCAACTAGATTCTTGTGACTTAAGTTTCAGAAAATTCAAAATTGACAGGAAAGTGATTGGGATGACAGAAAATTCAACATTTTTGGTTCTGATGGGCATATAATAGTTTTAAAGGAAAAAATGAGGCATTTAATCCAGTGAATTTATGTGGAACTTGAGCTCCTCCACCTCCATGTATCAACACAGAGGTGTTCTTGCGGGGGAGGGGGCTTCAGGAATTAGGTAATTTGGTATTTTTTGATGGTATTGAGAATCATGAGCTCTATTTAAATATTTTAAAGAGAAATTTTAAATTATCCTCTCAAAATTTGGATATTTCAGACGACTTCATTTTTTAACAGGATAATGACGCCAAGCGAACTGCTCTCAATGTACACTGCTGGTGTCTCTATAACTGTACCCAAAAGTTTGAAAACACCTCCTCAATCAATTTATTTAGCCCAGCAGAGCATATTTGGGGAGAACTAGATTTAAAATAAAAAGAAAACATGACATATAAACACATAATGGGAAGTAAAAACAATAATCACAGAAGCATGGAGGAAAATCAATGCAGAAATTACAAAAACTCAATAAATCTATATCAAGATGTCCAAAAGTTGTTGTGGACACTAAAAGATATCCTACTAAGTTCTAAATTAAGAAAGAAATACAATATTTAAAGCTATGTTGAGATTTTTGTTAAGTGTTCTAAGACTTTAGTGGCGTAATTTTTCAGGAGCTTTTTGATTATGAATTTTTAAAAATAATAGTTATACAATTTTTAAAAAAATAATTATGTCATTCCACCAAGAACAAGTTACAGATATAAAAAAATTACAATTCCAAAATATTAATTTTTATTAGTCGGAAACAATAAATTTTATAGGAAATTGCAAGTGTACGAACACTTTTTGGGTTCACTGTATATACACAGAGATTAGATTTTGATTCATAACACAGATAGAACTAAATAAAACATGTTCTGAAAATTTAAATTCAATATCTTAAAAATATTTTGTGTAGGGATCAGCATCTGGTTTTTTTAACTCCAATTCCAGTTTACTAATTATGCTATAACTTTGCTTCTAGATATCATAGAAACAAAAATAGAGTGTTTTTGGAATCTTAAATGTATAGTCTTTAAAATAAAAACACAAAAGTAATTTTTGAAAATTTTCACCAAAACTGCGAATTTTGGGTAGTCGCATATCTTAATGAAATTTACTTGATTCATAATAAGTCACATTGTTGATTTTTTGGGCACTTGCTTATAGGCAAATAATAATTTAAGTATTCCTTTGCTACATTGGAATAGTTTTATTTTCATATTGAACTTTAAAATAGCTTGCATGTCTTGAAAAAGGCAAGCCTACAAAATAAATTTTTGTTTTCAATTAGTAATCTTTTTAAGAGACTAATTTCTTGTAGATTTTAAAGAACTTTTCTAGCTTATTGGTAAACTTATGGAAAAAGGCTTAAAAGTTCACATAAAGAAATTATTTCAATACATTTATTTTATGGTTCCTTTATTGTGACTATAGTGTTTTGTTTATTTGGATGAAAATAAATGAAGTATATATATCAGATTCTTTATATTTAACCCAATATAAATATATTTTATGCTTTTACTCATTAAAGAAAGGTAGAAAAAAATTATGTTTTTACCATAAAATCTGGCATATCATGTATACCATCGTATTACATGCACTTATACTTTCAAGTAGCAATTTTTAATTTTTATGTTTATTTGCTGAGAATGTGCACCCCCATTTTCATGAAGAAACCTGAGATGTATGCGAGTCATGCTCTTAAAGTTTGAAAGTCATTTATTCTAAGCTTTAGTAAAAAATAGTATACATCTAGAAGTGCAACCCTTTAAGTTCATAAGGAATGCCATTTCTTTTAAATAACCATTATTTTGATCTATGTAGAAATCTAATTTTTTGTCCTGTGCTCACATTTTTTAAAACTCTTATTTTTATACCTGGTATATAACGTGCACGCTTAAAATTCAATCTTATTTTTTGTGTTAAAAGTGTGCACCATACACCAGATTTTACGATACATATTACCACAACAATGCCAATGTTCAAGATAACGTGCCAAGTTGGTGACCCTGATTTTGCATGTGTCGTATGCGCCAGATTGACTACCATGTGTTGTATTACATATAATTTCACCAATATGGTTGCAATATTATGAAAGTACCAAAAATTAATACAGCTTGGGTACAAAAACTCCTGTATGCAGGTATGTTGTACACAAGTGAAAAAACATAAATCTTGGTACTTACGTATTATCACAACCAATTGGTGACATTATATGAAACAAAGCACCTGTTTGCCAATTCAGCACGTTCAACACACAGGAACTCGGAGGGTACTTGTGTATTTTTGCGACAATCGCTGACTCTAAATAACTCGCTGAGTTGGCCACCCCGATTTCCTATGTGTGGTACACACTGAATTGGCTGCCAGGTGCTTCATTTCATATAATATCGCTAATAGGTTGCAATAAGACGCAATTACCAATCAGGGTTGCCAACTTGGTGTGTTATTATTAGATTTGGCATTTGTTGTGATAATACGTAATTTGTTCAGTCTGACGTATTTGAAGCACAATTAAATTAAATTATAGTTTTAAGAAACATGCTTTTTTATCAAACTAAAAAGTAAGAAATAAATCTTATATAAGAATAAAATGATTAACTAGAAAATTAATGTCATCGTGGTAAAGGCGTGGGGTCCTATGTACTACATTTTTACACTAACTCTGCATTTTGGAATAGAACTAGTAAGAAATTATAACAATTGATATTGAGCACCCCACTCTTTTAAATGCAGTTATTATTTTTCCAGTTTCAATTTTATTTTTTTCTGCTTTTTTCTTGGCATTTCTAAATACCTTTTGTTCTATTTCTTTAAATCCTGGCATTCATATTTTTCTAATTGGTTTTCTATAAAAAAAAGTACTTATGTTTTTGCTTCTTAATGTAATTCCTTTTTTGCCAGGAATAAGCCATTCTTTTAAATTATTGTCATGTTGAGTTCTTAGTGGGAGACCATCATCATTGATTGAATACTATTGGATGCGAAAATTTATTTGCAGCGATTTCAAAACCACTTCTAAAAGATGTTTAATGTGTAGTGTACTGATAACAAATTAGTTCCTGTATATATTGTTCCAATGTGTGGTATTTTTTTAACTGTTGTTTTTATAAATGTGAAATTCAGGTAGACGTGCAATATTTATAAAAATTGTATTTTTAAAATCTTTTATCTTGTTTCTAAATTATGAATGCTTTATTTTTAATTTGCAGTAATTTCATTTCTGCTTGTTAGTACAAATCTTGATTTTTAATGTTTCCACTCATAATTTGTTTTAAATTTTGCATATAGCTCTGAATTTTTTAAAAAAAATATTTTATGGATAAAATTAATTTATGAATTTCATACATTTTGCACTTTCTGCCAAAGACCATTGGTTTCACATTGTAGCCTTTGTCCTTATGTTCTAAATACTCATACAGGTATAGCATATCACTACATGTGTTATGCTAAATTTTGTAAATAGTCATTTCGAAAACTATATAATTATGAACAACCTTTGTAAAAATTTTACTCTAATGAGAAAACTTTCAAAATTCCTTTCAGAACCAGCTATCTATAAATTCTGCAGTAAATAATTTAGATGACTCGCATATCCTAACATGTAATTTATTTGAAACAACACTGTTTGAAAGGCATTTTCACTCACATTTTGTAACTCAAAGACAAGATTTGATAAAAAAATTAAAAAGTTGTTTATTTATGTACTTTTACACACTTTCCTATATTTACAATGATAATTCAATATATATTACACTAAAACATAATCTGTTCTGCACAAATAAGGATGGAGTTGACTATAATATGGATTAGATAGTGTTTATAAAAAAAATTTCAAAAATTTCACTTATATTCTTGTTTATTTTTTATGTATATATGTATGTGTACAATTTCCAGAATAAATATTTCAACAATATGATTTTGGTTTGTTTTATTTTTCTTGTTAACAGTGAATAATTGAAAATAAAATGCTATATAAAGTAGAAAAATGGCTAGATTATGATTCTGCTGCTCCTTAGGATGTTATTTTTTCTTTTAAATGGGTGCAGAAAACTTCTCTAAAAACTCTTTCCAGTTGGTTAAAAACTTGTTTATTTTAAATGTTTTTTAATGCAAAAATCTACTGTTTTAGTTGTTTTTACATTCTTCTAAGGACTGAAATTTTTAAGTATTTTAATTTAAAAAAAACCATTAACTTAAAAACTATAATATTTGTTTTCTTTGGTGATAGGAGAGTGTAAAATCAGTTGATTTAACAAAAAACGATCTTAATTTTTAATATAGCAATGCATTTTCTTTATTTCCATGTGGATAGATGTTTCTATTTAAACAAACAATTGATATAAAGAGTACTTACACACCTGGGCCTAATGAGTGTTAGTTTAGTCAAAAGGTTTTTTTCTTCAGGTTACATAATATGTAAAAAAGCTATTTCTTTCTGGCATTGTTTTGAAATTTTTACTTAGAAAAATCTGTTATTTATCATAATGTTTCCTAGATATTTCTAATAACTTATTATTGAAGGGCTGAATTTTTTTAAATAAAAGTTAATTTTCTGCTTGTATATGATTTTAAGGAAACAATATAATGCTTCTAGAGAAACATAAATATAAATAATGAATCAAATTGCTTCTGGAACTAGTTCAAAATGCATACACATTTGTTTAACTATTACATCGAATTCATTTTTGCAGTTTTCAAAGATTTATATTTGTGGTAAAAGTTCGAAGACATGCAGTTTGTGATCAAATAATAGTTGCATTTTTTTTCTCGAAAAGTAATATTTTTGTCGATACTTGCTTATTGTCGCCACCGTATTGGCGACATTATATAAAACGAAGTACATGGTTGCTAATTCAGCGCGTAGGACACATGCGAAATCGTTACTGCCAATTTGGCGAGTTATCTTTAACTTAGGCACTTTCGCGATAATATGCGAGTACCTTTTTGTTACACACAATAAACGTAAAATGAATTTTGATTTCGAAGTTAAGTGTAAAAATTTCATGAAATGAAAATAAAATAATACGTAAGATGTAGAAAGTGAAAATTTACAACCCAGGTATCACATTTTTAAATCCCTTAAGATTTGGGTTAATAAATATTTTTCTGTTCAAAATTCATATTAGATCAACAGTACCGAAAATAAATGCTATTCATACTCATTTTATTGTTTTAACTCATATTTGATACATTAACAGATTCAAATATGAGTGCATTATATTCTCATATCGATCTTTCATTCTCAAAAATTTGATCCCGTAACAGGTTCAAAAATGAGAATGTACTTGTGTCTCGATATGAGAATATGCGATTCTCAGATTTGAGTAAGCGTGCATCGGAGCTATTTTGAGAATGTGAAGTACTCAAAAGTGAGCTGTTTGCTCTCAGTTTTGAAGATCGTTTCTCGCAGTGCATCCAGCAGCTTGAAAAATCGTTTTAATACTTTATGACTCGAAAGCCATCGAACTTCTGTATGATATGGTAGACCGTGTAGGGGAGCGATGCACGTTAAATCTGTCGAGAGCTCAAACGTCCTCCCGTTGGTGTGGTGTGGTAGTTAGAAGAGCTCAGGGTGCCAGCTCAGGTGTCGTCCGCGTCAATGGTTCAAAATTACGCGGACTGTCGCCAAAAGCTCTCGTGTTGCTAATCAGTGCAACGTTAATATTCTCTCTCTCTCTCTCTCTCAATGATATGGTAGATTGGTGAATTCACTTTCTATATCTTCCAGAAATGAAGTGAATTGACGATGATTAAGTCTATGTGCTCGAATATAAATTACAATTTTTATGACAATTTTTAAAACATGTCCGATATTTAAAACTTTGAAGCACAATACTTGTTGGAGAATAAGGCAATGAAAATGTTTGAAATTACTGTTTCCGTGTTGTTTGCATGTTTCTTTTAACCTTGCAACAACACCTTTAGTATTACCTGTCATGGTAGGTGCGCCATCAGTTGTAAGACAAACCAACTTATCTAATGGCAACTTATACTTTTTTGCAACTTCCATCAGTGCATCAAAAATATAAGCTCCAGTGGTTGTATTATGCATAGGAATGACTTCCAAAAGTTCTTCATTTATTTTTAAATTAGCATCGCATCCGCGAATAAAAATGGTCAGCTGAGCGATGTTTCGAATATCTGTACTTTCATCAATTGCTATCGTGTAGGCCTGAAATGTTGATATTGTTGAATGATGCTGATTTCTCAAGTTCTCGGCTATTTCATCAACTCTGCAAGCGACAGTATTTCGACTAAACTTACATTTTTAAACTTTTTTTTTATTTGTGCGGGACATAATTCTTGCGCCGCTTTGATTAAGCATTCACTAATAAAATCACCTACAGTAAATGGTTTCAATTGCGATTAAATGGGATAACATATAACTAACTTTTATAGCAGCTGTATCGTCTTCAACAAATTTAGTAAATACATTTTGTTGTTTTTGAAGAGTTGATTTCAAATCCGCCAATTTTTCTTCACGAAATTTTGAAACGTATTGGTTGTAATTTTTTTTTTGTGATTTGTGTCATAGTGCCTTTTAAGATTATCCTCCTTAGCAGCTGAAATAGAGTTTTTGCAAATCAGGCATACTTTTTTATTTTTGTTTTGGACACGAAAATATTGCAGTTCCCATTTTTCTTGAAAAATGCAACGTTCATCTTCAATTGATCTTTTTTTACTCATTGTAGTTGGAGTTTGGGTTTTTTTATTATTAAATAAATTTTTAGATTAAATCCACTTTTACCAAAATCCACTTTCACTTGCAAACGATTGCGCAAACTCTCCCTTTTATCTTGTGTTTCGTCTTAAACTGCATCTGACAATGCTCTTAGTTTCTCGCTGATTGGATACTCTAAAGACGGAGAAAGAGAAATACAAGTCGCACATAAGATAAATTATGATGCTATCTATTAAGTCATAAAGATGTTTACACTGTCCTAATACTCTCCAATTCCAGAGGGGCTCTTAACGGACAGTCCCTCTGCCCACAGGAAGTGCGAGGTCACTGACCAAAAGAGCCGGTACCAACTTTCTGACCGAGAAGAATCACCTGATCCCCCAGCGGCCTAGTGAAAACCAACACTCCAGGGACTCTCGCCGGACGGAATTCAAGGAAATCTCGCCTGCCGATTTACTCAAAGATCCTAGACTGACGGCCGACTATGCGGACCCCTGCGAAAAACTTCTGAATAAAGAAGGATTCCTCATCAATGTAATACCCTACCAAACATACTTCCAACAACAGCTGGATTATGCACAGGAAAACCCCAGGCCTGGAAACCCTCCAACCTACAACAGAGACCTCATAAATCAGTTCCAAAGGGACATTTATACTGTCAACATAATAATGGAGAGCATAAAGGGTGAGTTAGCTTCGTCTTATCCTTGCCCTAACACTGATTGCTACGCGTACAATAAAATACCAGACCTAACGCATTAAAAGATGGACGCCTCATCTGGCAACATACGGACACGACACAGAACCCCCTCCCCCCAAAACAAGTAACTCTAGTAAAAAGAAAACTGATAAGGAAGGTTTCACTTCCCGAACTAAAACGAAAAAATTAAAATTATCCGACCACCCCAACGTCAGTACAGAAAACCCAATTCCGCTATCCAATACGTTCGACGCTCTCGCTCCAATGGATACCGACCCCCCGATTACTACCCAACAACAAATACCTATCCAAAAAATTCCACCAATAATGCTTAAGTACGAAAGTACTTACTCAAACTTAACAGCCGACCTACTCTCAAAGTACCCCGATTTAAATTTAAACTTGCCGGAGATTTCTTAAAAATCTTCACTACAAATTCAGATCACTACCGACAAATAACAACATATTGAACAGAAAAAGGTCTACAATACTATGATTTCCCCCCTCTAGCCTCCCGCCCCAGAAAAATCGTTATTAAAGGACTCCCGATATCCACTGATATCGACGATATTAAAGACGAACTAACTGATCAAGGCTTCACCGTTGTAAAGGTGGCCCAACTCACTAAAGCTAAAACTAAACATCAGCTTCTCATTTTTATGGTGGAGCTTACCATTAGACCTGATTCCCCTGACATATTCAAATTAAAGACCTGCTGCCACCTAATGATAAAAATAGACACATTCAACAGACGGCCGGGGATTACTCAGTGTTACAACTGTAACCTGTTTAATCACTCGTCCAAATATTGCCATATGCGCACTAGATGCCTAAAATGCGGACAAGAGCATAGAACAAAATACTGCGACATCAAAGAAAAAATGGAAAAACCAACATGCATCAACTGCAAAGAAGTGGGCCACCTGGCCAGCTCATTTAGCTGCCCCAAATACCCCCAAATTAAAAAGAAAACCGAAAAAGTACAAAATGCAAACGAAAATAGGAATTCATCTCAAGCCAATAAGGTCGCGGTAAAGAATTTTTCCTATGCCGATGCCCTCCAAGGCACAAATTTAATACCCAAATAAAGTACCTCACAATCCGACACACAGACAACAACCCAAAGCCAAAATTCCTCCCACCCCACAGCTAACGAAAACACAAATGAAAAGCCCTTCGGGATAATGGACGCCGTCTTCGAGATTAAAAAACTCTTCGCTGATTACTCATTCATTCTGGAATTGGGGAAGCAGGTAAGAGTAACCAAGGGAAAAGACAGGATAGATATTTTCTATGAGCACAAAATGAAAAATTACGAGTAGTTTATTCTACTCTTTATCAAATGCACAGATAAACTCTAACCGCGCCTCCGGGTACACTCGGCCTCCCAATGGGAGCCGAGTTGCCCGGCCAATAGGAAAGCTTGCTCTCCTAACCTCCGAAGATTTTTTTTACCTTCCTCCGAGTCATTCTGAACCACCTGTCTTTTCCCCCAATTTCCAGACATCTCATCGACACTCAGACACCCCCCCCCCCCGACAAAAAGATTTTATCACATTATACATATGGAAATATTTACATTTAAAGTTTTTTAACAAAAAAAGGGCAAACTATGAGTCGAAAGCTTACCACCCAACTCGAATAGAAAGGGGTGATTATGATCTCGACAGAGATCGAGCGCTCCAAATAAATGTTAAACACCTGACCAAAAGAGACAGAGGTGATGAGAACGGTTTAAAAGAGGGAGACTGACTTGTAAAGTGATGTTAACTTCGTGGACTTTTAGTGCAACCGCACCATATTGTGTGAGAAATGTAGTTTATTGAGTTCACTAAGAAGTTGCTATCTCACTAATTTTTAATCTAAAGATTATTTTTATAATCAAATAAGATTTCTTTTAAAATAAGAACAAGTATCAAGTAATTCTGTTGTAAATTTAAAAAGTTCACCTCAATAATTTTCAAAATGAAAGAAAAAACTTTAAAAGCTCGATATTTAATTTTTTTTTAAAGTCATGGCGGGCCGCAACCTATGTATCGGCGGGCCGCGTGTTTGACATGCCTGGTGTAGCTGAACAATGTGATGTTATTATTCACTCTCACTCACTCTCTTTAAAGTTTACATATTTAATAATGATTGAAGTTAACTGCAACAATTTCTATCACATTGCAGAGAATTGTCATAAAAAATCTAGATGTCTTAAATGCGGCAAAGATCACCCACAAAGAGAAGGCTCTATCAAGGAGAGACTAGAAAACCCATTGTGTATTAATTGTCAAGTGTACGGCCACACGGCCTAAAATATTCTAAATTCCCCCGACATAAAAAGAGTATGTCCCAAATTCAAGAAAGCAAGAAATTCCAAAGTAATACATGTAAACCAGGAGTTTTCTTCGCTAACGTTGTTAGCGGAGTTACCTCCCATCCCCTCCCCCACCCCAGTCATCAGTTACAATTTAAATAGCAGCGAAAAAGACAAAGAAATCCGAGAAATCGAAAACAACATCTCTGATCTTGCTCAAGTAATATCAAAAGCTTTATAAAGATTCCCAAAAATTTTAGAACTACTTTTTAAATTTAAAAAACGACGATAGTGACAAAACCAAGAGCTATCTACTTATTGAAGCCATGCTAAGAAGCCAGAATTAATTGTATTATTTCTTTTCTATCTCTCTCATCCTTAGTTATTTAATTCTTATTCCTCTTCTCGTAATTTATATAATTCCATAGACATCTTTCTACTCAATTTCCTTATAAGCCGCCGCCAGCATCCAATCAAAAGCCGTTCTCCATCTACCGGACTCCTGCCACCCCAATAGTCATCACCTCTGAAGCCACGTCTCTTCTTCAGCCCAAGACTTCAACACGAGGCTGACTTCATTTCCAGATAGAGGGCAAAGAGATAAGAGATATCACAGTCCCTGTTTATTATCAGCGTAATGATTGAAGTTTGTTCCTTATGGGAAACATCAGGAATACAATCCATTCTTGACACTTCTCCAAGACACACCGGTCTTGGCCGGTGGAGAAGTGGTACAGTATGCATTGCTGGGAACTACTTCTTTAATTTATCTTCGTGTTACTTTTAGTTTAAACTGAATGTAAACAAACTTACACAGACGAACACACGTAGAAAATATTACATTAGATGTAGAAAGGGAAAGATGGCTCTGTGACAATGAGAAGTTTGTTTAGACATAGATTAATCCATAACTTCAGTTACTTTTCAAATAATAGATCAGCGACATCCAACTCTAAAGGCCTTATCACACGTACACGTTGTGTGCAATTTTTGGTTCAATTCGTGCAATTTTTACTCCGTTGCCATAACAATGGCTTCCGAGCAACTTTTAGCCAGTAAACTGAAAAGTTGCTTGAAATTCCAGCCAATGGGGTTCTTCCACGCCCTACGTCATAAACAAAATGGCGGTAATGGTGGTAGCTTCGCATCAGATATGGCATATAATATTTCAATGGTGTACCATATTTTAACGGTGTATAATATTTTAAACAAAATGATGCTCCATTTCTGTTTACCCCCATCAAAAAAGTGCCAGCGAAATAAAATAAATCATATTGGATGGTCGTTTTTGAAGCAGAAAAATGAGCGAGTAATGTTTAAATGTGGAGAAAGAGAGTGGCTGACGTCAGAGCACATGTCGTTCTGTTTACGGTAACCCTTCCCCCTCAGATTCGGCGAAAAGTTGGGTGTTTCACAGTCAGGAGTTAGTTTAGAATTGAAATCATTTGAGTTCCTTTACACTTGATCAACTTGCATTCCCGGCTTTACCACTCTCATAAGTTCTCGAAAAAAACGTTATTTTATCCACTAGTTTACTTTTAAAAAAATATATTGTAAAAACTATGATTTTCACACGTGTTTTTTTGTACATTTAAAATGGAAAATGTTTTTATTTCTTCTCCGAAGTCAGTCATTGTCCCAAAGAATTTGGCACTCCCTTTTCAGTCAATTTTGCGTTCTCGTATGAAGTAATCCTCTTCCCTTTTCGCTCTAGAGGAGTTGTGACAGGAAACGAGTTGACTGGTACAAAGCTGCTTCGTGTGAAAAGGGCCAAAAGTTTTTTCTAAACCAATGATCTTTTCATTCGTTTTAAACCTTCATATCCTCTCAGAAGGAAATGTCACTTAGTTCAGTTCGGTGGTGCATTTTTCTGTTGGGCCAGCTAATTTCTAAATCACCTGTGACCATAAGATAGGACTTGAAATTTGGCGCTTAGAAGTTTCCAAAAAAAGTAAAACTGCCTGCCTTAATTATTTTAAAATTTTGGAAGCTGTTACGAACTAGGCAATGACTAAACATACTAGCATTTGAAAACCTAAAGAAAAACACAAGGAATGTGTATTGTATTGTTTTCATTTTTTTTTACCATATACTGTATGGTACTGAGATTTTGTTTAAAATAAACAAAAACATAGCACATCATCAATAATTGGTTTGAAGATTGTCGAAGCTCAGAGATTAATATTTTATGATAAAATGTACTCATCGTTGTATTGATATAACGATATAAATATTATCCAGTTTTCATGTGCAAGAGTACATTACTTTATAGTTCTTGATCATGTTGGGGCCCCTCTATCTAGGGGCCCTGGTGCATCGCATCCGCAGCACCCCCCCCCCCTCCAAATGGATGGATCTGTGCATAAATACAAAATTGTTTTCCTTTTCGATTAATTTACTCGAACAAGATTTAGAGTTGTTGATTGCGCCTAAAAAATGGGAGCTTAGTTCAAATATATACCAATACAATTCAGTTTTTAGGATAAATTTTGCAAAAATCTTGCAAATCATTTTTAAAATTTTCATCAAAACGAGAACCACACACAAACTATTACATTATATGAATATTTGTTTAGTGTAGTACTTAAAATTGCATGAAAAATTTGCAAAACTAAAACAGTTATTCAAATTTTGAAAAAAAAGTTATCTGTTTAAATAAAAAAGTAAAGCCACAGTATATTTGGAAAGATTGCTCAAATTTTCAAAATGCTAATACAAGCTGAAGACCTTTATTGGAATTCAGCATTACTTATATGATATGTCTTTGTTATTGAAAGAGAGATTTCTTCTAATTTTACACACACAATATTAACAATTACATCACATACAAGTAGCGGTGAATTATTTAACGTTCTTGAATCAAATAGGATCAATTTATTGTCCTATGTCGAAGCAATGTGTGAGCATCCTTATTTTATTTTAATTATGTATTATGCTGTGTGTGAAATAGGTATAAGTGCAAGATTTATAACAAATGTATGATATTTTGAAAGCACTTTCTTAATTTCTTATAACATGGCATGACAGAACGTAGAACACAAACACGTATTTTTTCTTACAATACAAGTAATTTCTATTTTCCGTGGTTTTACACGGTGCTTCACGTAACCTTTCAACCGTGACAAAATAAAGTGACCTCTTATGCAATAGAAGGAAATAATGATAAAAAAATTCTTACCTTTACAATTGAAATTAATCTGAATTGTTGATTGTTGAAAAAAAAGATTAATTTTGGTAATATCTTTGCAATTCTTTCTTTATTTTTCTTAATTTTTCGTTTTAACGCTCCAATAGGGTTTAATCTATTTTCGCTCATATTTTTAATGATTCACTACACAAAGAATCACAACTTAAGCAGTGGAATTAAAAAGTGATATGAAAAAAATTCAAACCTCTTATCGGAATGACTACTTTTGAAAAGCACCGTATTTTGAACAGAGAGTTGTGCATTACGGGAGAGATATTACACGGGGCTCTGACGAAGTCACAAAGGAGAAATCGTCCCTATTCATGATGCGCTCAGCAGCTGGAGTCCCCGTGGCTTTGGCGTCATTGTGCTTGGTCGGACATCTGGACTGTCGGCACCTGTGTAACCGGTAAACCCTATGGGCTTGGCATCACTGCATTATTTTTCGTCAATAGGCATTGATTGTCCATCTTGAAAGGCTGGCGCCTCGGAATACGGCGGCATCAAAAGTGGAAAAGGCGGCCAGATAGTTCGAGTACCAGATGTCAGCCAAGCCCTTGTCGCCGGCGACCTTTGAGAGGGACCGGAATCTTTGTTATCTCTGCACGAATGGGGAACTTGCAAGACCGAGGTTCCGGGTTCAAAACCTTGAGGCCTGCCAATGGGGGTTGATGAGGGGCGTGGAGTGGACCCGCTTTTACAGATTAAATGGGTCGACCAAAAAAGAGGTTGGCCTCCGGATCGACTCCCAAGATCGACCTCCAAAACGGAATCGACGGATCTAGGAAGAAAGCGCAAGGCTAGGGCTTCACGATCGACTCCCGAGACAGTATCCGACGGACGAATAAAGAAACGCAAAGATAGACTCCCGAGATGAACGCCGAGATCGAATCCTGAGACGGTCGACTGAAGAAGACCCGAGGAGTGAACATCAATGCTAAATAGAACTGGCTAAATAGAACTAACACCTGAAACTAGCCTTTTTCTCTTCATAGTGATTTTCTAAATGTTAAAAAGTGAAATAAACAAATTTTAGATCACAAATAAAAGTATTTTTTAATGATTAGCCTGGCGTCACAATACGCTACCAAGTCCATGACGCCACAGGGCCATTAACTGGTAAATAGGAGATTAAAATAGTCCTTCTGATGCTTAGGGTCCTATTTTATCTCAGGAGGGGCAACAACTTTCGAATCTTTGCTGACCATGTGATCGGTCGGAGATAAACAAAATCTATTATTCGATTTTATTGCACCAACTCTGAACGAACTTCCAACTACAGGACAAGCCTTCGCGTAGCTTCTAAAAGCGACGTTTCGCCGCAGTTAACAGTCGAAAGTATCGTCATTTGCAATATTTTCCATTCTAAATGTTATTTGTATTTATTTCAAATCATCATTATGACGAACCTATTTAAATATGAATTTTTTTAGACGCCTTTTGGAGTTTTATCCAGTTCTTGTCTTCTCATTATTTTGCGTAAAACGACAAGTGGTATTAAAGGTTCTTAGTTGTGGATAACAAGAAGTGGAGTTCACCGAAAAATTTTAACTGTTTGAAACCAGTGGCAAACAATTTTTTTTAGCGTAAGAGAGAACTTTCTTAATAAGATATTTAATAACTTTTTACTTACGCATGTTGGAGCCCTGTAGCTTGAGGACCGCGTATCATTGATACAGCTGTAGCTACACCCCTGACTGTAATTCTAAATTTGATATGCGTAAAATGCATTGAGAAAGGCAACCGCAGTATATTTTATATTAAAACTATAGTCAAGGACTTGACCACAAGGAATAGGAAATTTTCAGTAATAGAAAATAGTAATTTATAGTAGTAATAAAAAAAAAGAGAGACCGATGACACATTAACTTTAACAATCCCTATATTAATTACTGTTTTAAAGTAAATTGTATAATTTAATTATCAATTGACTGAATTTGAAGTTATTTAATTACGTTCATATAGTTATAATGTATGCAGAAATATGTTGAATAATTGTTAAAAAGGAATTAAGTCGTTTAAATTTTCGATGAAGTTGATTTTGCAACGCGTCTGTTTTTATTTTCAGTTTTTTCACATGCATGTTCACTTATTTTTGTTTACGTTTTCAGTGCTCAGGTAAACAATCAAAGAGAAAATTGAAGTTTGTTCAATTAATACATTTTTTCACGTTTATGTTTAGTTTAATATATAGAAAGGCCACAGATACTGATGAGCAAGTGAAAAATTTATTTCAAGATCTTTCCAGAAAACAGACCAATTATACAATTAAATTCTTTTTGTTGTAATCGGAGCAAAGTTACTTTTAAAAAAATAAGTAACCTCTTTTGTGCTTGATACATAACCGCGAGAAGGGTCCCTGGATATCTTCTGGCGTAAAATATAAATATTAGATAGGAGTGAAAAACATGAAATTTAGTGATATCTTTCAATTTCGTCTATTATGCGGTCACATTCAGATTCATTGTCAAAAACATTATCATGTAACAAAAAATTTTCGGGTATATCATACCGGTGTAACCAACATGGAACACCATTCTTAAGTATTTCCATCAATATTTCGAAAATGTCTGTCCCTTCTACATATTGTTTTAAATGATCGGGGCTTCTGTGCCACAGCTGGCGTAGGAGATTAACATAAGGAAAATCTTTCCATAACATTACAATTTTCTGACATATAATGATGTGCAATAAGCAAGCGAAGTGAATCCCCGGTAGACGATCCCAAACTTTATTCAAGGCATCCATAAAGTATCTTTGATTGGGCCAAAGTAAGTAGATCCTTAAAACGTTCAGAGGGAAACGTTTTAATAGAGCTTCCCGATGACCAGCACTCATCCTCGAAAGACAAAAGCGCCGAATGTGCATTAATTGTGAAATTTCAAATATGTCATATAAAATAGATTGACGTCTTCTTTCTGTTAGATCATCCAAAAGGTGACTCTGTAGAGACGCGTAATTCCAAATATAATATCTATAGCGCCAACCCTTTGATTGTGATTCAGAGATACGTCCCGCTTTGAAGTTTCTAGTCCATAGTACTACGTTTTTTTCATACTGGCTTAAAGTATACTTTGCTGTTGAATACTTGATTAGAATTTGCTCCCTCGCAAATTCGTGTAACTTTTTGAAAAAAGCAAGGACATCCCAACTAGACCAATATTGACAAGCTAACACGAAACGCGTTTCCGCATCCAACCCTGCTGAGTGAATTAATAAATCGACAGTTTTGACTCTGTCCACCGTTCCATCTGCATTAAAGCAAAACTTGAGATAGTATTCCTGCTCCTCTGTGAAAATTCCATTGTGATCTTCTGAAAAATTGGAAACTTCTGATAGGATGGGTTTTATCAAGGCAACAATATCCTCTTGAAGGGTTAATGGAATGTTTAAAGTTGATGTTCTTTTCCTTATGAATTCCTCGCATATTTCAGGTTCGGTAGGATTTATTATTTCTCTGGGGGAATCAGAATCATTGATATATCCAGCTACCAATTTCACTAGAATAATTTCTTTAAGTGTCAACATTATACTGTTTCAACATATAATAATTTCAGAAATAACTACTTGTCGCAGAACAATTTTCTTTCTAAAAGTAATAGTATGCTAACTATTAAATGAAATTTTAAGTCACATCTATTTTGAAATTGCACAAGCACTGGATAACATAACGATAAATACTGGATATTTCGTTCAAGAAAATTTAATTAAAAAAAAATCTAAAAACTTGCGTCTGCTTTCAAATGTGTCTTGTTAATTTGTTACAAAACAGAACTCTAAATTAAAGAAAAGAAAAGAAAATCAGTTTGCAATATAAAAATGGGCAATTTGTGACAGTAAATGACAAAAATATTTGCTAAAGAGTGAAAAACAAATCCCTCTTTCACATTTCGCTTTGAAAAAAATTAAAATTTTCTTCTTTTTTCTCTCTTTTAAGCAAAACAACATAGAATGGATTTTATCGTTTGAAATTCTGACCATTGCATAACTTTACTCTTGAATCATTATTGAATTTATTTTTAGTTTTGAAGAAACAGTATAATAAACTGATGCAATTATGCCAACGTCATTAATTATTTGTAAATTAAAATATTTACTTCAAATGAAAATTTAGTGTTTAAATTTATATTTTTTTATTCTATAAAATCCTATTATCTTTAAAATATTAAAAGTTTCATTAATAACATAACCTAAAACTCCACACATTTTATAGTAATGCTTCGTTATTGTTATAAACCCAACTGTTCATCTAATAAAATACATATTCTTACATTTTACACGCTGCCCATCCTATTTGAATGACATAACACATTGATTGACATATTTCAGGGAATTGCTAAATATTCTTAAAACTGTAAATATTTTTGAAGAAATCTGCTTTATTAATACTGTTCCTTATCATGTTATGGCTATTCAATCTTGAGAAAATTATATTGATATTTGTAATGTAGAATATTCTACAAGCTGAAAAATAATTGCGCGTTAAAAGCATGCTATCTTTACACTTGGATAAATACGGTACTTTTTCACTGAAAAATTTAATTTTAAATCAATTAGGAGAGATTAATTAATGTTAAACTAGAGAGAGAGATATCAAGGATTTCAACGAAATATCAAATATTTCAAATAAATTTGAGGACATCTCAAAAGAAGAGTATAAAGTTTTGATATACATAGGAGTTATTGCGTGCATAATATATAAAATTCGGATGCTCCGATTACAAATATATAATTGTTTCAGATAAAGAGATCAATTTCTATTCAGAAATTTAGGGACAAACATTTGAGACTTCTGGATAGAATAGATTTAAAAATGCTCACAAATATTGTTATGAAGGTCAATTCAAAGCAATATTTCATTTTTAATTTGTTAATATTGAAAACATTCGAATAAAGATTTATTAAAGTTGATTGCCAATTATCTTGTTTACAAGCATAACAAAAGCATATCTGGATTTACAGGAGTTGTGGAATATTTCGATTATATTATTGTTTCATTTATCTTCTGTAAAATGTAACAGAACTGCGTTTTCATATTTTAAAAAAAATTCATTATATTCTGGAATATATGCTTAAATAGTTATTCAAAATAGCGCAGTGAAGAAATTTTAAAGGTGAAGGATAATCGACAAATAAAGAAATTGAAGGCCAATTAGATTAATGTTGCATTTTATATTACCCTATTTTATTTATTTAAATATTCAATTATCGTTAAGTTTTTTATTCAATTGCATGCTTATATATATATATACACTGCTGGCCACAGTAAATGCAACACCCTGAAGGAAGCACTCCAATAACATGAAATTTACAACATGCATTAGCGGAGGTGAGATATGCAAATGATTAGAATTTCAGCGAAGACACACATCACACACGCCTGTGGTGCCACATCAAAGCGCTATTTAAGGTTTGGAGATTTCAACGATTTCCAGTTCGGCAATTGTGTTTTTCTTGTGGATTTTTCAAAAAACGATCAGTTATGTCTCGTAGAAAACAGCGATCAGCTTTTGATCAAGTATCCGAGTTCGACAAAGGAAGGATGGTGGCCTACCGAGATTGTGGATTATCTGTCAGGGAAATCGGTAGTCGTTTTGGATGAAACCAAGAAACTGTAATGTGGATATGTGACTGTTGGATGCAGGAGGGTACGACGGACCGACGTGGTCGATCGCATTCACCTCACTGCAACACTTCACGTGAGGACAGGCAAATTGTGCGCATGGCAGTGACGGATCGCTCAGTCACATCATGAACCATAGCACAGCACATTGAGTCTGTAACGCATCATTCAGTGTCTGTGCGTACCATTCGACGCCGTTTACAGCAGAGTGGTCTGTCCACAAGACGTCCTTTGCTTAGTCTACCCTTGACGCAGAACCACAGACGTCTCCACCACCAATGTTGCGATGATTGAAGGATGTGGGTGGCAGAATAAAATGAAGTTGTCCTTACTGACGAGTCACGCATCTGTCTGCAACACACACACCACGATGGTCGGATTGGAGTCTGGAGACACCGTGGAGAGAGGATGCTGAACAGCTGCGTTATGCACCGCTACACTGGTCCTGCACCGGGTATTATGGTATGGGGTGGTATTGGATATCACTCTCGCACTCCTCTAGCACGCATTGCCGGTACTTTAAACAGCTAGCGCTACATCTCCGAGGTGTTGGAGCCAGCTGTCCTTCCTTACCTTCAGGGCTTGGCCACAGCCATATTTCAACAGGATAATGCGCGACAACAAGTGTCACGCATTGTCCAAAGGTTCGTCAATCACCAGATTGAATTGCTTCCATGGCCGGCTCGCTCTCCTGATCTTTCGCCGATAGAAAACATGTGGTCCATGATTGCTCAACGATTGACCCAGATTACACTCCCGGCTGCCACACCAGATCAACCTGTGCAACGTGTGGAAGCTGCTTGGTCTGCCGTACCGCAAGAATACATCCAAAGTCTAATTGAATCAATGCAAGGCGTGTGCCATTGGTGATTTCCAACATAAGTGGCTATTCTTGCTACTGATTCTGCCAGGAATCACACTTCACAGAAGTCTATAAATTTAATCATTTGATACTTGGTCAACATCTTATCTACAAATTAAATTTTGTTTTGCTTTCCGTTGTCTTTCTTGGTGTTTCATTTACGGTGGCCAGCAGTGTGTATATATATATATATGTATTTGTGCGTGTGTAAGGATAATTAAATTAGATCTAAAATTAAACCCCTAGATCACTTCTAACTTTTATTATCCCGTTACATCTTCAAGTATTAAATTTATTATCCAGTTCGGGAATGAAGAACACATCGCTTAACAGAACCTTGCCACACCGACCATTAATTTTTATTACCTAGTATGTCATGCTTTAATTCTCAAGTATACCTCTTCAATAAGACGTGTACAAGAAAAAATCTCGCTTTTGAGTAGCCGCTGACTCTTTATTTTTAACACGTGTCCGTCTCTTTCTCTAATAAACCAGATTCCAAAGAGATTTCATGGAATAAAGACAGTTTAAATAAAATGTCTTGATATTAACTCGAAAAACATGACATATATACAGTTCCTTCTTTTTTTTTTATAGTATATAGATTTTATACACATGTTTGATATAGTTCACATAACTATTACTTAAAGAAAAATTCTATTTATTTACATTATTCGTTTAAATTATTTTCCTCAAGATTTTAGCATTCGAAGTATGTTAAATGTAAAATACTATTTTATTATTTTAAAAAAATTGTTTGATTTTTAGATATTTTTACTTAGGCATTATATTTATTTTTAATATATAAAAAATAATTGAAAATTTAGTTTACATAATATAATTACAAATGCAAATGATTCAAAACTTGAAACCAATCAGGACATTGCCCCATTAATGACATATTCTATGAAAAGTTTTTTTTGTCCAATTTATAGGTAAAGTATTCTTTTCTTTTGTATATATTTTCGAACGTATAGTCTAGAATCTATTTTTGCTAATCATATATAATGCTGTATTTGCTTAATTGTTATGTTGTCTTCTTAGAAGGACTGATTTATATTATTTCTTGATATTTACGGCGAAGTATTTTTTTATTACATTATATCTTCTGAATAATAATTGCTGCTTTATATTTCTAATTATAAAATATCTACTTTTATTTCATTTTGTTGAAAGTATTTTGTCGCTATTATAACTTGTTAACCGGACAAGAAAATAAATTTTTGCGCTTCAAATTTTATTTGCATACTTTTGTTTACTGTTTACTCTTATACCGTTAGATAATTTAATAACTGCAACGCGTTGAGTATTAATTGAAATATGAAAGTATTTCTAGAGGGGTGGCACATGAGGTCTTTGCACTCGGGTGGTCGATACTCTAGAATAAACCCTGGCCAAAAGATTTGATTCTGAAAACCTGTCCGACGAAGTCAAAACGAGGTCCACGAAATTCATCATGGCAACGGGCAAGATCTACGCCTATCGTTAGCCTAAGCTTTGACCCCATGAAGGTGACAGTACGATTTTGTTTGGTAGAACACGATAGATGGCGACACTATTCGGACCCACTGATTTAACGAGCACGTACTCCGTGTGTACTCGGAAGGTATTTGGTGGCGTCGGGCATCGAACCCAGTTCTTCCGGTCTGGAGTCCGATGCTTTAACCACTAAGCTACCCACGGCCGTTCTGAAAACCTATCTGAGCACATTGGCAATTGTTCCTTTCTAAAGAAAGATTCTCCGATAAATGAAATTCATCAATGTGTACTCTAAGGTGACCAGACATCAGCTTTGGGTGGAACAGTCAAATTTTTATGAATTTGTCTTGCGTTCCATGGCATATAAAATGAGTCCTGAAAGAATGCACGGCTAGCTAGGGTACGGAAGGAAAAAGTAAAAAGATTGTATGGTGTATGGTGGCTTTATATGTGTATTTCGTCAGGATATCGTGTGTGTCATTGTCAAACCAATAACTGCTACTTTCGAAGAGTATAACTTTGGATCTGAGATATTTTTATTTAACAATATTATCTGGCTGATGAACAGAACCAGAAGCGGATTGACCAAACAAATCGGCCCTGTCAGGAAAAAATACGTCGCCCCTAAGGTTCCATATAAAATGTAATTATGCCTATAAGTTATGATTCATTGTCAGCATCTTCATCATCATAAAAAATAATTTCATAATATTAAAATATACCTTTGCAGAAAAGCAGCACTCTATTCATATATAATCAAATAAACAGCAAACAATAAATAACAATGACTAAATAATTATGTAAAAAAAAAAAAAACAGCTTTTGATTCAAAATTGGCGATTTTAAGGGGGACTTCCAAATGCATTAAAAACGTAATAGTTATTTAGCACGATGAAATACATTATTCAGGTGTAAAGCTTTTGTTGTGAACGTAAATTACTCGTACCTTCAGAGTTCAAGTATTCCATATACAAGTGTTGCAAATATGACTGTATTTATCTATGATATTACAAAATGCATTATAATACTACAGTAAAGTAATTTAAAACCATATAATAAAAATCAAACTTTCTAAATTGCACCGACTGAAATAAATTAAGAAACAGAACATATAAGAAATATAATATAAGATTCAGTTTCTAACAAATTCAAAATTATTTTCAACTTACCTCTCACTAGGAGTGGAACACGTGTTTTACATTCTTAAAATTACTCAAACCACTCGACACAAAGCACTAGGGTGAAATGTGCAACCGAGAAGGCTGGGGGTTAAGGGTTTACTAGCGTCTCAAATTCGACACGGCTGCCTATGGGAGTTTTTACTGCGCATGCGCTTGGACGAGTCTAATCTGGAACGCAGGAAAAAAAAAAAAAAAAAAAAAAAAAAAAAAAAAAAAAAAAAAAAAAAAAAAAAAAAAAAAAAAAAAAAAAAAAAAAAAAAAAAAAACTGGCGGGGAAATGGGTTACTGGCAGCCGTGTTGGGGTTCTCCCAGCTGTGTTGGATTTGAAGCGATCATTAGCTGCACGTGTCTAAGATGTCTCAAACAAATTTTATTGAAAGGCCCTTTTCAAGACCAAATAAACCAATATTTTTTTTGCGAGAAATGTGGGTCAACCGTCGGATTTAAAAAAGGACTTTTATGCTCATATGAGAAAATTCCAACCAAAAGAGGATATAGTAATATTTAATCTATGTAAAGCTTCGATGGATTCGGAAATGAATGAACTTTTACTGAATTGAAAGATGCATAAAGCAATTGAAATCCTTTGATCAAGTACGTAATGCAAAAGAAACAATTACTGTTGAATAATTTGGATAATGCAACAAATTGACGAAGTTTACCACCTGTGCAACAAATAAAAATATTAACCAGCAAATAAAATTTATCAAAAAGAATACAGGTTCCTAGAGAGCAAAACAACAATAATATGTAAGTACCATAAACACTTAACTTAAAGCAATGTATGCACCACTCTTTCATCATTTCATGTCAAAGTGGTTGTTGAAAACTAAATTATGAAATGTTCCTTTCTTGCAGAACTTGCCACCAAGATTAAAACTGCTCGAAAAGAAGTTGTCCTTCGAGAGAGATGCCTTTATGATCATTCACTCTTTCTTTAGTTCGTGTCAACCTGGTTGTTGGATTTACCTATATGGGTGACACAGTGCTCCGGGGGTATAGCCGAGTATCCTACCCCTGGGGATTATATGAGAGGACTTAACCTCTAGGTTGAGCATTGAGCTAAGAAACTCTGTTACAAAATCTCAGGTAATTTTATCAATTACACTGAACTTTTGGAGACTATGACAAACTCTTAAGGATCTGAAGTTTCGAAAATTCACTCGTATCAAAGCAAGAGGCTTCAATTCCTGATGGAACAGTTGCAGAGAGAAATACTGCCATAATAATACTTAAGTAGGCTATAAGGATTCTCCCTAGTATCATTTCATGTTAATGTTGTTCATAAAATGCATTTCTAATGGATGGAATGTCTTTCTTTCAAAATAGGGAGATTTACAAAAAGCTGTTAACTGTGCTGTATCCATAGTTTCAAAAAATACATTGCTAGCTACTTTCTATATTCAAAAACAGTTTTCCTAAAGTTGTACTGGTTATGTTTAAGCTGCAAAGATAAATCCATTTTTGAAAGGAACGACTTTATGCATTTCACTTACAGCTAGTAAATTCGGTTCTCATCTCTTACCTGTTATAAAAGAATTCTGTATCTTCTTAAATTTAATGTTTCTTTAAGAGTGCCACTTCATGCTGCTTTTTCATAATGTTAAAAAATTATTTAATTCAAGGAATATTTTTAAAAATATTGTCTTGTACAATCTTTAATTCTTTTAGGTGCAATTGTGATACACTTTAAAGTTATGCATACTAGCACCATAGTTTAGATTGCTAAAACACATCTGATTTTGTTAATAGTAAAAACTTAAAAGTGTGTTAAAAACAGGAGTCAGTTTATTTTCCAGTAAAAATTGAGGAAACAATTTTTCCTCTTGATTGTTCGGAAATTTTTTGACTTCCACTTTAATTAGAATAATAAACATTAAAAGCATTTACGCTTAAATTTCAGTCATTATCTTTTTATCTCTGTTTCAAAGGCAGTATACTATTCATCCTTTGATAATTAAATGCTTGGTAAAGTTTACCACTTACTTGGTGTTTGATAAAATAAAACAACCTTTAGTGATTTTTATTTCTTTGAATTTCAATAAGTTAGAATCTTATTTAACATATTTATTTGACTCGCTGCAGTTCCATAAAATATCGTTGCTCATTTCTGACACTTAAATTAGTCCTCAAAACAGAAAAATCAGTTGAGAATTTTTACTAGCATTCAAATGCATATATATCAGTAAATTAGCATTTGTTTTTTTAAACAAAAAAAGTACCTATTTGAACCATGGTGAATTCAGGACATATGTGTACCAAGTGGATTATTCCTGTAATACTTAAAGGTATCTAATGCTAAGATTTTTCATTATACATTGGTATACTTCATTGAGAGCAATGGTATTTTATTTTTGTATTATTATATAACTAACATATATATATATTCTTAACTTGAAGTAACTAATCTAAATAAGTTTCACCAAACCTGAAGTAAATATAAAAACTAATGATGCCAGTTCACTTACAGAAATGTGTTGAAGGGGGATTTTTTTCCCTGCCTTGTATATTGAGAAACATGTTTATTACATTATATTTCAGAAATCAGCATCAAGTAAGCAATTTTTCTTATTGTTTGTAATTAAATTTATGCATTTGTTTTGAAACATGTTAAACTTGTTTAAAGTAATGTTAAGCTATTGTGAAATTTATATTATAGTGCCCATTGTGGTGAATCTGAATTTAAGCTGTAATTACCAGTGTTTCAATTTCTTTAAAATTATACTATCTTTGTGAATTTAAAGTATTATGTAAAATGACTATTTTATTACTGAAAGGACACTGTGTATATGGCCCCTTAATACTTTAAAATAAAAAGAATTAACTCAAAAGAAAATTAACCCAATGCTAAATATATTTTGTATGATCCTACAATTTCTTTGTGGGTTACTAGAGATATGGATGGTACCGTGAAATTGTGGTTTTTTGAAGGTTACTAAAGATATGGATGGCATTGCTGAGTTGTTGTAGTTTCTTGCTGTTTATTTGTGATCTCTGATGAATGTTGTTTTTCTTAAGAGAAAAAGAAAAAAAGTTCTGTTCCACCTTCAATTCTTTTGACTATTTTTAAATCACTCATTCCACCAACTAAGAAATAATCTCTCCATGTTTCTTTGATAAATGCGTGACGTAACCGGAACAATTAAATGAGTGAAATCAAAAGCAAGTCAGGGTGGTTGGCTACAGTGGAAATCCTTTCCCCCAGGCAAAACTTTTTTTTTGCATCGAATTTATAAGAAACCACTATCAACTGATTAGAAATTTTGTTTATGAACAAGAGCTACATTCACAACAAGCCACACAGAATTGCAGCAAATTTTTTTTCGATATGGAATATCTATCACAACCAGAATTCATTTTTGTTCATATCCCTCCCCACACACACATTTTGTACAACTGGTGTTTCATTCGTTGTTTTTTAGTAAGTGCAGTTGGGGGCAATCGTTTCTTTCCCAATTCAAACATTGAATGCTGCATTGTGATCAAATGTATACATTCATTGTGTAATAATTTTTTTTTCCTTTTGCGCATAGATAAACATTAACACTGAGATGTTTCATAAATAATTTATTTAGTTTTTTTAACATAAATATTTCATTTATGTTTAATTCACATCATGAGGTAGTAGTTACATATCAGACTCTCAACCGTTTTTGACAAATAAAAAATCATCAAAACATCCACAGAAAATTTTTTCCATGCATGCTCCAATGGTATAACCTTGAAAAATACTTAAAATTATACTTTCATTCTAAAGAGAAGGTAGATTTTTCTTTAGTGTTGTAAGGTTAATGTGAAATTAAAGTATTGAAATTTAAATTTTGTTATTTATGTTACTAAAGTTTGTCAGAAAATATGAACAAATTTATTGGTTGACAAGCTAATACATAATTACTCATTGTTCCTGTTGTAAATATTATAGAAATGTGGTTAAATGTTTTTTTATTAAATATGTTGTATAAGGAAATAGACCTATTGGGGAACCTGCCTTTCCTATTTGGATAAAATGGGTAATGCGTCTCTGCACTATACCTCCTGGGTGACGTGGAAAATGGTGTTTATTTAGGAAAAGAAAATCTGGAATACATAAGTTCCAAATCAAGAATTTCATATTTATTGCATGTGACAGATGTTATTTTTTTACTTGTTTTTTCATTTTCATGATTTTTGTTTTACTGTCCTGCGAATTATTTTAGTATGAAAATCACATTAGTTACTCTTCTCTCATTTTCTACCTCTTAAATAATAAATCTAGTTCTTAATTTATAACTTGTATTATTTTATAGTATACCATAATGTGTACCAATCAGCTTTGTCATAGAACTTCCCTTTGAATTACTCATTTATTAATCTAGAAATTATCTCTTATCACATAAATTAACAATCGAACCTCTATTGCTGGACCTCTATTTAACAAAGTCTCTAAATCCCGAAAAAGAGGTCATAATGTGGGAAATTTGTTACGGATTAATTTTCAATGTACTTTGTGTTTAGTTCCAGGAAAAAGTTTGTAAAATAAAGAGGTTCATAAAATGGATATCCGACTATATTTACTAAATAACAGGCATGTAATGGTATGAAAAAAATGGCCCTAAAATGCTTATTGCTTTTTGAGAATTTAACTGTACAAAACCTTTTTTATCTCACTTTTCTATTGTATATTATTAGATAACTTTGCATATTTTTCAAATATTTGAATACTTATTAAATGTATACAAATAAATTTTCTATTCCCTAGAAATTATTATTAAAATGTGTGTAAATATAAATTTTTGATTTTTTACAAATTTCATACAAAATTCTTCATTTCCATATATTTTCTCATGCATCATCAGAAATATAGTTTACTCAATACATGTGGGTAAGAACGCTGCTAAACTTTCTTAGAAAACACCTAAAGGCATGTAACGAAACAATTTATTACTTTACCTTGATTCACAAAAGAGGCATTAAAACACTAGTTGTATATAATGTATGAGTTCATATTTATTTTATCATACATATGAGTCTAATTAAGGAAAAAAAAACACTCTTGATAGGTTTATAACTTATTAAAGAACTCAATTTTTAGAATAAAAATACCAGCCAGATACATGATTCTCAATAATTTGTGCATGCCAACAAAGTCGAATGTACTGAACTCTTGGACAATGAACTAATAGTAATGATTTATGCTAAAATATATTTTGTGGTTTAGTAAAAAGGGATTAAAAATGAGAAATTTTTTTATAGAAGTTAAAATTCAATTAATGATATAAAATTATGCGATCTGTATGCATTATTATTTTAAGCAGTATTCTTGTGAATAATTTCATCTGAAGTTCCATTTTCATTGTGGTAAATTTCTTAAGAAAAAATTTTCCCATTTTATAATTACATTTATATACAGAAGTTAATTTATTTAAAATGTATTTTGTTTTGTAACATTTACATAATTTTTTAAAATACAGTAAGGGAACTAAAACTTAACTCTTCTGTAAAGATGTTTTATTCATAATGAAAATAATTTTTTATAAAGTTCTGCAATAATTGGAACTTTATATTATCTATCGGAAAATACTCATGAAGAAATATGTATGTTTTAAAGAAATTGCAACATTTTCAGAAATGAGTTGTGTAGAGTTAAATTTTACTTATAATTCCAAATGCTTACAATGTTAAATAGTTGAATATTGAAACCAGCAAATTAATTTTTCCCCTCATAAATTTTAATGAAATATTAAAACTAATTAATCTGTTTCACTCAATGTTTACTTTCACTCTTAAAATTTGAGGTATAAAAGGTTGTTACATAAAGTTTGAAAGAAAACTCATGCTTAAACTCCTTTACTGGCATACATGGCTAATTCAGGGGTAGTATATGCAATCAATTTATAATTACTCAGTTGTTTAATTGCTATTTAGAAGATTGGGTTCAATGAGAAAGTATATACAATCAATAGTTGCTCACCAGAAAAATAATTAAAAAAAAGGTATCTTGATTTAACCATCAACTCTTATGTCTACAGTTATGCACTAGCTCATAGAGTCGAC